>WYDI02033244.1:0-11004 GCA_009867235.2 Psittacus erithacus | reverse complement strand
GTTATACCTTAGTTACTGGACTGTTCTTACCTCAGCCCGTGGGAGTTACATTCTTTCGATTCTCCTCCCCATCCCTCTGGGAGCTGGGGGGAGGAAGGGGAAGGAGTGAGAGAGAGACTGCGTGGCTGACTGGACTTAAACCACAACACATGCAGAAAGAGTTGCTGTGCCAAATTTCTGCCTTTTTCTTACATTTGTTCCTGATACCTTTTTGTTCTGTATATCTTTCCTTCCTGTCTTCTCTCATCTGTGAAGTCCAAACTACGTTTGCTGAGAATTCCTGTGGAAGGGGGCAGAGGTGGATCCTTGATGCTTTAACAACCAAGTTAGTGCTTTTTGGAAAGAGAAGTGGAGGCTAATACCAGTGTGTGGATGGTTGGTGTGAGCAGCTCTATTAAGCAGCACAGTGACATGAATAAGGGGAGGTAAGCAATTCTTTCTTTTCGCATCTGTTGTACAAATTTTGGAGTCCTGTTGCCTTTCCACATGCAATGATTCTATTCTGTTATAATAAATATATTCCAGCCAGCATCAGCTTTGTGAGAAATTCTGTCATGTATAATGAGTCAGTGAATAGACATTTCCAAGCAGTTTTAGGCTGGGACCTACACACTGGTATTTTTGTCTGCATGAGAGGCAACTATGCCAAATGGTCAAAACTAATTCATACAAAGCCCAGATGAGTAACTCACACTCATATGCAGTGTCAGAAAACTTGTTGAAGCCTAATGAAAAAGAATTTAGCAGAAAATAACTTTCAAATGCTGAAGAATCATTAACTGAGCAGTTACAAAATTATGTTCTCGAAATTAAAAAATAAAAAATAGGATAATGAGAAAGTAAAGCTGAAAGGGCTAAAATATCAAGGAATGTAAACTCACTAAATACAGTAGGTCCTTAAAAGCTTGTGTGAATCAGGAAAGAGTATATACAAACCTTTGTCCATAATCCTGTGGTATTTCCCGTTATGACCTGCTCCATGAGGAATCTTTTCAAGAGAAAAGCATAGGAATCATTTGGAGCGGAGTCAAGTATTTGTCAAGCATAGTTCACTTGCCTGGTGAGCTTTTCAGTAAGGAGGCATTTGCTATGCTGCATCTCTTCCAGCTGGAGTAGCTAATTTCATAACTAAACAAAAGTGAGTATGAAAGAAAGTGGTCAGACTCAGATAACTTTTTAACATCATCTCACCATTTTGATAGCTATTTGTGAATACTTTAGTTTTAGGGAACTTGGGATGCATACTCTTGCCAGCAGATGACTCGTAGATCTAGCTGAACTTCAGAAACTAAGAAACATTTCCTAAACTCTGTGGATATTGAGGAGTTTTACGAGGTTTACAGACTTCCTTGTGTCTGATTTCTGCATAGGGGGCCGTCTGATCTAGAATTTATACATAAAGTGTTTTTGGAACCAAGCCTGGAATGCAGGTTGGGATAACATGTGTGAGTTTACAGGCTTTTAACTGATGAAGTACTCAGTTCAAGTTTTATGTAAATGTCTAGACTGTTAGCTGTCTACGGATTCTTAGCAAATTTAAAAGAAAAGGAACATCAGCTTTTGTATGTATTGATACATTTGCTGAGGAAAATGCACAGCACTTCAAATGACAGAGATGTAACCAAGTTACTCACATAAACAGTGTCTTCTGTGTGGCAATTGCTTTTAAAGTATGTTTTGAATTTGCTTAAAACTCAGATAACCCAGTTTCCTGTGAATACAGAAGGGAAGGTTTGTTTCCTTTAGTCATACAAAGGGTCAGATTTAGAACTGTAAATATTTGGAAGTTACAAAGATTATTTATACAGTGCAATATTCTGTTTGGAAATTTATATAAATACTGTATGAAATACTGTACTGTCACACTTCTATGTCTTAAGGCTTTTTATAGTGTCTGTGGAACTCTAGGGAATTATACACGGAATGAAAGGCCTGAAGAGTTTTGTTTCATTCAGTGTATAATATGCATCTTACAGAGCTTTAGATATACAAATGATAGCATACTTTAGTATTCAGGAAATTGCATGTGACTTTATAAAGACAGACGTTGCGTATATGGGAAAAGAAGCCATGCTGTCAGCTTTAGCTTTAGCCTGCCTTTATTGTCAGGAATAAATGATGGAACTAGTATAATACTGATATTATTGTTATTAAGTAGCCCCTTGTGTGCTAGGGGACAATGAAAATACAATAAAATGTGATTCCTGCTTCGTGTTAACATAGGATAGTAATGTGACACTTGAAATTTGCCATCAGCTGTTCAGTGATCTGCGTCAAATATCTTGTTCATCTTGGCCTGTTTACTAGGAGACAGATGCCTACGTCATTAAGCCATCATAGCGCTTTGTAAAATGTACTAGTACTAAATCTTAAATTTTCAGAGACTAGCAAAAGTCCCCCAGTTGAACTAACTCAATATACTAAGGCACATGAAAATGCAACTGACTGAAGGAGAAAAGTAAAGAAAATGCCAAACAGGCAGTCATGGTGCTCCATGTCTACATTGATTTCTGCAATAATTACCCAAGTTATTCAATTTAATATCAGCACCCAGTGCTGTATGCAGTATTGGTTTTGTCTATACTAACAATGGGGTAAGTATTTGAAGGCTAGGAGCAAATTTGTTGGTTAAGAACTGAGATACACTGACCAAACAACGTGACTGAGTTTGCAATACTATGTCTTTTAATAGGCAGAAAAAAAGACTTAAGTTGCCAATGGCAATAACTCTTGGTCTTTTAATTGCCTAATTTCATTTAAAGCATAAGCCTTAAAAGAAAATAAAAATGTCAGCCCATGATTGCTCTTTAGTAAGAAATTCAGTTGTTCGAAATTCCATTTATTTCAGCTGAGCAGAAATTGCTGTTGCTAACACCAGCAGTATTAGCAATAATCTCCTTGAAATTTTATTTATGCAGTTCAGTAAACTTTATTTGACGTCTTTGCAGTTATTTCTGCAAGAATGTTTTTTATAAGACAAAATTCTTATTAGGAATAAATACAAGCGCTTGCATTAGATTTGCTTGCATATCTTTTTGCAATTACTTCCGAAGGCTGATAGACTTCTAAGAATTTGTAGTCATACTAATTACTTTTAGGGTGCTCAGGAAACAAGAAGATCAGGCAGGTAATAATACTTCCAGACTTAATCTACATTTTGAAAAACAAGTATTTCAGTTGCTTAATTATTCACCTAGGCTTGTTTTTATGCAATGTAAATAGCGAGCTGGCTTTGACTTTTCATAAATTGCTGCTACTGTACATCCCAAAGATAAATTGGCAACAGTTGCTAAATAAATCTCCCTGTAGCCAGTTCACTCTTCATTCCTTATTTATCTGCTGAAATCCATCTGTTTCTTGGTGGTGGCGGGTGTTTTTTCCCTATTGAAAGATCACGTCCTCTGAATAAGCATTTCTTTTATTGTGTCAGAAGGACTCCAAGACCTTTGGGGCTGCAGGCTGCACTAAGCACAGAAACAGAGCAATCATTTTGTGCAAAAGTACTTAGTTTCAGATTTTGGATTTAGCCCAGTTCAGTACACAAAGGAGGATATTGTATGAATTGATTTAGTGCTAGCTGTACTGGTGGTGATGGCACAGCTATAACTGTGCCAAGGAATAGTTTTGTGAAAAGCTCTGACCCCTTCTCTCTTACCCAATAAGAATTGTGGGGCACATTAAAGCAGTTTGGATTTTTAAATAAGAGGAGTAACTAGACAGATGGGTTTGATGGCTTGCTGATAAAGACTTGCCCTTTTGCCACTGATTGAGGGTTTAAGCATGTTATCCCAAACACATTCAGTGATGTGCAGATCACTGTGATTTTTTTTTTTCTCCCTTGGCAGTAATGTTAGAACAATTTATATTCAGAAATCTTCTGCTCCAGCATCTTCAAAGCCCACATAATTTTAAAGCCGTTTTCTAGAAGTTATTTCTTTTTTTTTTTTTTGTTAATTTGTAATATGTAAAGATTCGAAGACTTGTCCTAGAAATGAAAAAGTCACACCTTGAATGAGATGTGCTCTTGCATCTACTACACAATAAAAATACAGTTTTTTGATTTAGAACTTCAGTTAATACTTCAGATGAATTTGTAGTTTTCTTTACAATCACTGGAGAAGTACAGTCCAGTCGAAACACCTAAAATATACTTCAGGAAAACCACCATATCTACAATGGTCTTTCAGAAGACATTCAGTGCTTATTTATCTTACATCAATACAACAACTCAGTATCACTGCTTATAGAAATTACAGTCTGTGGAGTCTATGATTCCCCAGAAGGCTGAGTTTCCAACCCAGCTTCTTATTTAGCACTTGTCAAAAGCATAGGCAAAGGACTCAGTGCCCCTTGTAATATGCTGAATAACTTAACATCCGTAATCAGTTGAAGAATCAGGCTTTAACAGGAAAGGTGAGATTAATTTGCAGCTGAAAGCTAGAATAGCTGAGGTCTCTGAGAATATAAGAAATGCCTTTTAAAGGAAAGCAGGGAACTTTGATGTATTAAGAGACAAACTTACATGCCTGTGTCACATGGTTCATGAGTAGAAATGGTTGATGTTGCTACCATGCAAAGAATAAACCTTAATAAAGACTGAACTCAGTACTGTCTGTTTACTACCCCAAACAAAATAACCTTCAAATAACATTTCAAAGCTCACTGTTTTTCATCAGTGTGTAAAAATAGGCAAATACTGAGGTCAGCAGGGTTCAGAAGGAAAATTCGTGTGTAGTTTAACTGGTAGGTGGATAGAAGCTTTCTGAGGTATACTGATGCACAAAAATCTGATGCAAATTTTAACGTTCATTCACAAGCACCCAAACTGTCTGTGACCAGTTTTCTAGCAAGCTTTGTTCTTTGTGCGAACAAATCACTTGAACTGGTGCCTGTTTGTGTTACATTTACCTGTTTTGTAGGACAAGCAGAGAAAACTGATTTTTTTTTTTTCTGCAAATATGGCTCTATATAGTGATAGCTGTAAGGTGAAATAAGAAATATGCTCCATTGTATTTCAGAAATACATATTTATGCCTTGAAAATGCTTATAATACAGAGCTACTCCCCTCAGTATTCTCTAAGAAAATAATAACTATTGGGAACTGGTACCTTTTAGAACTGCTCAAAGAATCTGGAGATGATGGATCATGAAGGTCAAATTCAGAAAAGTATTCACTAAGCAGAAGACATGATGGAGGGTGGCTTGTTTTACAATTTTGCTACAGAAAGTTTCCCAAATTGTTTAGATTAGTTAGACATCTTACTATGTCTTCTAAACTGAAAAATCATCAAATTTCTCTTAATTTCTACAGCTAGATATTTAATTATCTAAATTTGTAGATAAAGGTGCCAACCCTTTTTTTCTTTTTAATTACCAAGAACTTAGAAATGAACTTAAATTCCTGTAGTCTCTTCAACTTTGATTGTTCTTCCAAACTAGCTCACTGCATATCTCTACCAGTTCATTGGTCAGCAATACTCTCCATACATACATATTGCTAGATAGCAGTGTGTTAGAAGTGAAAAATCCAGAGAATTTGCATTGCTAAGAAAGTTATAAAAGAAACAATAATATATGGGTTATCTTCACAGTGTAAGGACGATAGTCTGCTCATGAGGAATGCAGTTTGTGCCTCTAAAAAGCCAATGTAGAGAAAATAGCTTCTTTCAACCTACCGACTAAATGGTATGTGTTAGCTGAAAGACTTGTTATTCAGTTCAACTTCTAGGTTTGACCCTGGAGTTACTAAAAGCATCTGCACAGTTGAAGTTGCTACCCAACTCTCACTCATAACTTATGCCTAGTGACAGAAGTGACTGTGAAATAGAGATAGTGTCTCTCCTCCCACCTAACCCAGCTGCTTTGAGTCTCAGCAAGAGCATAAATGCCTCTTTTCCTTCCTAGTCAAAGGTGGGATTTACAAAGAAAGAGAAAATCTTGAGAGGATGTCTCTGGTGATACTGCACTGCACAGCAGGGCTAGAGGGACCGCAGACTCCTTGCAGGGCTCTGTCCCTGGAAATGTTCATGTGAAATCGCAGAGAGGAGATTCCATGAACATGCACAGGGAAGCATGATAACAAAGGCATCTTCAGCCCAGTAACAGCAGTGACAACAGGCAGGTTTTGTGCACTAGAAAATTTAGCAAACTGTATTATGAAGTAGTCAAGCTGTTAATTACTAGATATAATGCTGCAAATATGATAAATGGAAGGCTGGGTTATCTTTTCAGTTAAACTAGTGTAAATCATATAAAAGAATAATTCCACCAAGCCTGGCCGTGTTCAAGGTTAGGTTGGACAGAGCCTTGGGTGGCATAGTTTAGTGGGAGGTGTCCCTGCCCATGGCAGAGGGGTTGGAACTAGATGATCTTAAGGTCCTTTCCAACCCTAACTATTCTATGATTCTATCTGTGATGCTCCTTCAAAAACGAGTACAGATAGTTTTGCTTTTCCTAATTGTAAGAATACTTCTGTAAGAAGCAAGTTTTTTGCCAGATTAACTATATCAGTGTGCCAAATGTTTTTAGTGGAAGATGGATAAGCATTGCCTGTTCTGAATAACATGTTGAAACTAGGTGTCTTAAGAAAAAATCTTTATATAAAGGTAGCTAATCCATTTCACTGGGACATTCAAGTGTAGGGTGATCACAGAATCACAGAACACCTGAGGCTGGAAGGGACCTTTGCGGGTCAATTGGTCCATCCCCCCCTCCTCAAGCAGAGCCACCTAGACCAGCCTGCTCAAGGACCATGTCCAGGCAGGTTTTTAATATATCCAAGGACAGAGGCTCCACAACCTCCCTGGACACCTGTGCCAGTACTCTATCACCCTCACAGTAAAAACATGTTTCTGAATGTTCAGATGAATCATCCTGTATTTTAATTTATTCCCATTTCCTCTAGTACTGTCAGTGGGCACCACTGAAAAAATCCTGGCTCTACCTTCTTTATAGCCTGTCATCAGGTATTTACACACACTGGTAGTATCTCCCTGAGCTTTCTGTTCTCCAGGCTGAGCACTCCCAGCTCTCTCAGCCTTTCCTCATAGAGATGCTGCAGTGCCTTAATCATCTTTGTGGCCCTTCATTGGACTTTCTTCAGTATGCCCATGTCCCTCTTACACTGGGGAGCCCAGAACTGGGTCCAGCACTCCAGGTGTGGCCTCAACAGTGCTGAGTGAAAAGAATGAATGACCTCCCTCAATACTTTGCTGGCAATAATTTGTGTAATGTAGCCCAGCATACTGTTATCCTTTTTTGCCATAAGTGCAAATTGCTTGACTTTTGTTCAACTTGATGTCCACCAGGACCCCAGAATTCTTTTCTTCAAAGCTGCTTTCCAGCTGAGTGTCCCCAGCGTACACAGGTGCACAGAGTTGTTCCTCTTCACTTGCAAGACTTTGCACTTCCACTTCCTGAGCTTCAAGGGATTCTTGTCAGCACGTTTCTTCAGCCTGTTGGGGTCCCTCGGGATGGAAGCATGACCTCCTGTATCTTAACGACTCTTGCCAGTTTTGTGTCATTGGCAAACTTGCTGAGGGTACACTCTTTCCCTTCATCCAGATCATTAATGAAGATGTTAAGCAGGCTTAGATCCAGTATAGACCCCTGGAGTGCACTGGTAATTATTAGCCTGCAACTAGACTTTGTGCCACTGACCAGAACTCCGGGTATGACCATTCAGTTTTTAATCACCTCACTGTCTGTTTATCAAGGACATAACTCGTTAGCTTCTCTGTGAGGATCTTAAGAGAGACAGTGTTGATCTATGGAGAGAAAGTACCCTCTTTGTGCCTTGCCTGCAGTGTTTTCTGCTAGTCTGCAAATAATCTGCTTGAACAGTGGCGGCAGGATCAAGAAGTTTAATTCAGGGATTGGTAGGCATTAGTTGATGTTTCTCATTCTTTAGCTGGGGCAGTCTACCGACACTAACAAACACTATTCTTGATGTTATACTGCAGTCATATTTTCACATTATTTTCATAAAAAACTTACAGCCTCATCATACGACTCTTCAAGCTGAGTATATGCCTCTGACCTTCATCTAGGTCTAAACAGTGTCCCAGATTTTCACTGTAGGAGCCCAAAAACCTACCTGAGAACATGTCCGTTACTAAATAAGCAAGTCTACTGAAAGTGATGACTAGTTCTGCTATTTCAGATGGGTGTTATTCAGTCTTGTAATTATTGGCAGACCTTTTCAGACCTAAAATACTCTGTCAGTCTATTCATGCCCATTTACATCAGCTGAAGGCTCAACTCAGAAGACTTGATGTAAAAGTGAGAAGCCTTGCAACGCCAGGAGATAAGATAATATTCTGTAAAAAGCAAAATTTTTCTACATTTGCTCCATAAACAAAACAGAGAGATCTGAGTGTGATGAATGAACTGATGTAAGAAAATGTTTTTTGCCTGATTACGTTGGAACAGCTCTGTATGGAAAAGAAGAAGCAAAGCATTCAGGGTTAGAAATGTTTGGGGAAAGAGCATGAATTATAGAACATTCACAGAAATGGGAGATTATTTCAGAGGAAAATATACTAACAAAGAGGCATGTAGGTTATTCAAAATGCTTCTTTTGGAGGCAGATCATTTGCTTCTCTGTTGTGTAAGAATGGCTGGCTCTCATTTTACTTCAAACAGCCTGTGTAGGACTGTTTATAGTTCCATGAGTAAGCTTAGGCTTCTCAGATCTTGCTTCTTTCCCTCCACTACACACATCTTCTCAACAGTCTTATCCCTATGTCTTTTTGGAGGTCTATGCTATGATCCAGTTGAGTATATCCCTCTGGATGACAGCTTTTTTACACAGCAAGCTGACTAATCTTGGTACCACCTACTCCTGTGAATAACATTAGTACAACAAGGCATAGGAAGATCTTCTTCCAAGCAAGGTAGAATTTACTTTACCCAAAGGAACAGAGCAGGCATGGGAATGGTGCCTCTGCCCAAGATGTGCTTTGAGCTTGGCATTCTCTTATGTGAGCTGCTCTCAAACTTGGCATGCCTGAATCTTTTGGGGATGAAGCTACAGTTTCTTTGGCTTTCAATCTCTGTACTTGACACAGCTGACAGTTCCCTTGACCTCTTTCTGCCGGTGCAAATATAAATAGGGTTTATTGGTTTAAGGGGCACAGCTTTAGGAAAATAAAATCTGCTAAATTTGCTCTCATGCGCAAGAAGAAACTGCCTGTAATGGCTCATTGTCTCAGCTGCCTTTGAGATGCATAGCTGAAACTTTTCTATTCTGGAATCTTTTGCTTCATTTTCCATTTTGGTAAACAATATTATTCCAAAAAATAACATCAACATTTAATCACAGTTATTTTTAAAAGCTTTTAATAAAACGTATCTCTTGCAGCATGAAGATTTCAGGGAAAAATGCAGGCGAGAACTGGATTTGTTGCATGGATGGAAGAGAAACTCTAGCCTGCACCACAAAGCAATTTTACTGTCATTAATTTTCTTTGACTGAGCTCTTTTGGCAACCCCTGCAGAGCCCCCAGCACACAGCCTATTTATGGAGGCTGAATGCAGAGCCAGAATTTAACCTAAACACAGTAAAAATCAAGGATAATGTAAAAAGCCAGCTATTTAGAGCAGTCTCACACAAACCAATGGATACTTGTTTTTATAGATATATGGGACTTATGTTGAGTCCGTTCTAGATGATATTTTCCCCAATATCCCCAAAAGTGTCCCAGATCCCATGGGACTGCTCTGATGTTTTCTCTGCATCTAGTGAATATTTATGGGTTCTGAATAAGGGCCTTTTTAAATTAGTTGTGTGGATTTACTCTCTGCTTTTATTAGGTGGAATATCGGTTACATCCTATGATTATGTATGGCATCGCAAACCCTAAACCTCTCGTCATTAGCAATGCTTTAAGAACACTCAGAGGGAAAAAATATATACAACTCTTGTTTTCTATTTATCATGAGAAAAATCCAATGATGAAAATGTTCCAAACTGAACCTAATGAAGCAATATTAGTGGGTTTTTTAATTAAATAGGTAGTCATCTGTTTTTGTTTTTATATTGCAACCTTATATTAGGGAAAAATTTTCTAAAAAGTCATATTTCTGGACTATGGTGTTAGAAATTACAGGTTAGGGCATAATATTAGAATAAAACACCACCTAATGCAGTTAGTCCTTTGGAAAATCTATACCTTGTAGAAGACACTAGTTGAGATCAGAGATCTTTTGAAAACCTAAACATTATAATACTCTTCTGGGAAAAATATCTACACAAAATCATGAACACATTTAAACTGCAGTAATGAAACTAGCAATGTGATAGTAATTGTTTTTTCCCTGTTCATTTCCATCAGCCTGTCTTGTTTGCAAATTTCTTTTTCTAGGTAATAGCGTGTATATCTATGCAGAAAATACTCAAGGATGGGAAAGAAAGAGAAGAGAAAAGAAAAAGAAAAGAAATATATCTTTTATGTACTAGAAACATTAATTCTAAATTAAAAGATGCCTGACAATTGTTGTGCTTTATATTTTCGCACAAACTTATCATGCTTTTCTGTAACTGTGGTTGCTACTCTCAGGAATTCTTTCAGTACTTTGTGGATAAATTTTGGTCTTTCTGTTTTTTCCAGTTTTTCACTGTATCTTTACTCTGCAACTACTTTTCAAAGAGACAACAGAAAAGAAAGATAGTGAGGAGTCCTGAAAACTGCTGTACATGCATAAACTCAGGTCAACAGGAGATTGATCTGATATTTGAGGTAAGTTGGACAGGGCTATACAGCCAGTGGGCCAATTTCATAGGACTCTTAGCCAGGAACAGCATGTCTATACTTATGCCAGTCATCACCCTTAACATAGAATCACAGAATCATAGAATAGTTAAGAGTTGGAAAGGACCTTAAGATCATCTAGTTCCAACCCCCCTGCCATGGGCAGGGACAACAACTCCCACTAAACCATGTCACCCAAGGCTCTGTCCAGCCTGGCCTTGAACACCGCCAGGGATGGAGCATTCACAACTT
>WYDI02033241.1:47982-108830 GCA_009867235.2 Psittacus erithacus | reverse complement strand
CGTGGCCCTCCTCTGGACTTGTTCCAACAGTTCCATGTCCTTTTTATGTTGAGAACACCAGAACTGCACACAATACTGCAGTATTTATATATATAGTATATAGTTTTCAGTATAAATATTTCTTTGCTTTTCCTGCCTCATATGCCTACAACCACCATTCCTCCCAAGCTGCTCATGTCCTGCCTGCCAGCTTCACTTTTTGTGCAGGAAAATTGGTCTTTCTGTATGAAAGTCAGCACTGTTAGCCATGCTGCTCACTATTTTCAGTGCAGCCATCCACATCATGAAATTGCATAACCTTGCTTACTTTTATCATAATTACAATATAGTATTACCTTGATGATAAAGCTGTAGAATACTGGACACATGGTACACAGTTTTGGGTTATATTTGGAAGTATCTTCCTTCTCCACACATACTTTAGTACCAGAGTCTAGAAAGGAGGGATGACTGAAGGGGTCTACAGATGTACTTGACATTTTCATGCAGTGAATGCTGTTTCATGTGTGACTGCTCTAAGGTTCAGCTGCAAAGGAATCAGTAGGACAAGTATTGGCTATGCTTTTTCCTGTGCACATAAGAGTGAAGCAGTGCCTCTAAAAGTACAATGTGTTTTGTAGTTGAATGTCAGCTACTTGGGAAGGATAAATTTCTCCCCCCCTTACTCACCTGAGGTGTAAAAGCATACTGATTTAGGTGAATTGCAAGGATTTGCACTCTGGAGCAGCTGTTACTAATCACTAGGGAAGGAATATTGACTTACATGATTCATTCATCTTTTCAGTAACAGCTATTCTTGTGCTTCTGACCCAGTACCTTGTGTGCATGCGGAGTTGACCCTAGGACAGCCTGTAGTCCTTAGCCTCACAAAACCAGAGAACTCTGAATCAATAATATTACATAATTCTTTTTTTAAAATACCCCATCCTATCTTCCTGTCACTTACAAGAAATCAGAAGAAAGCAAGTATCTGTAGCATTTTCAGACCTGAAAAGTTGTCTCGATTGAAGTTGCTTCAACAGAGGAAATAAACAGATGGAAGCACAGGCATGCTCCTGCAGGCTCCTCACACAAGCATTGGTGTTACAAAAACACGAGTTCTGTGTTTTTGTAGCTTTCTCAATACTTTGCTGTCCAAATTTATTTTTAAATGTTTTTGGGTTGTGTGTTTCCTGTGTATAAAGTACTGTTGGAATGACAGGGCAGTGTGACTCAATGTGGCATTTCAGGGTTTTATAATAAAAGCACCAGAAGGGCTAGACTGGACTTTATCCAGGTTTGAAAGAAAAATAAATTGGAGTATTACTTTTGTGTGAAATTCCAATTTGATGGGCCTTTGTTTTTTTTTAAGGTAAGTAACATTAAAATGGGTTCGTGGTGTGGCAAGCCTGTTAATTAATTACATGACAGTGATTTAATGTGGTGGCAAACATAGGAGTTTTGTGCCTCTGAAGCAGATTTGTTGAAGAAGATATTGAAGACATTCTGTGGAAGTTGAAACATTTACAGTGTCAATTAGTTTGAATTTATCTGAAATGCAATGGGAAAGACTTTATAGGACTGGGCAAAGCTCGGTTAATACAGCCTGCGGAGGGGGGATTTCTGTGAGACATATATTTTATCAGGATATTGGATTTTCATTTATTTAGGGTGCTTTAAATGTGTAGGTTTATTTAATCCTTTCTATTCTGGTGTTCTTTTGCAGGTAATTTTCTATGACAGCGATTGGAACCCAACAGTAGACCAGCAAGCCATGGACCGGGCACACAGGCTGGGTCAGACCAAACAAGTCACTGTGTACAGGTTGATATGTAAAGGCACCATTGAGGAGCGCATCTTACAAAGGGCTAAAGAAAAGAGTGAGGTAGGAATAAGATATTGTCTGGAAGAAGATGTTACGAAAATGGTATCAAAATGAGTAAAGGAACAGAAAAAGTAACTGCAGGGAGACAAAAGAGAAGCCAGAAGTTTTTGTTCACATAAACAAATCTGTGTCCCTAACACAGCAGCACTGCAGCTGCATTATATGAACTAGGAAGAAGCTAATCATTCTCAGTATGACTTCATGAAACTATTTCTTATGATGCAATGAAACGACACAGGCTTCTTTAAGACTAGAGCTTCTATCTTTGCTGTGTCAGGGCTACTGATTCCTCTCATGTTAAACTGTTGTATCCCAGCTGATTTTTTAAAGAAATTTGGAAAGTAATCAAGTGGAAATCATTTGAGGTGGGAGGGTTGCCAGAAGATCTCAGTGTCTTGCAGCATCAAGCAGTAAGTGTATTAGAAACCTGAAACCTTGTGAAACTTCATTGGCAAGAAAAATTGAAGCAGATTTACTTTCTTTGTTAGCAGCAGGTATACTGTCTACAGCATGAAGGTGTTTTATCTACATGAGGCTTCATTTAGCTTTTGTCTTTAATCAGATTCTGGTCATGGTGCTGCAGCAACTGAAGCATCTCCAGCTGAATGCATTCACATTTCCCTTGTTGGAACTTATCCATTTTCTCTAGGATATTGCACTAGCGTCACCTGACTCCAACATGAAAAAAAAACCAGTCTTTTTGCTGGTGATCCAAATCATCAAAATTTGCTTACACTAACGCTTGTTCTCCTTTGCTGAGTTACAGCTATTCTTCATTGGGTTGGGATTTCTTTATTGCAGTAATAGAGGTTGAATGAATTCCTTAAACTGAGACACTGACCCACTATGAGATTTAGCTTTCAGTCAAGGTGACTAAAAATGTTGTACCCTTTAAGAATGTGATCTGCATGATCCTCTGTGCAGATTACTTGAAAAATTAAATTGGCAGTGTAGACCTGATAGGAATATTGCTGGGTTATTTTCTTTTTGGTCAGTATATTAATACTATTATAATTTGTTGTTTAGTACATTGTGCTTTTGAAGAAGTGAAACTTTGCACAAGGGATGGCGTTTTTCTGCTTTCTAGCTTGGTTGTTTCTCATACTTTATGCCCTTAATTATACTTTTAATAAATCTTCCCTGAAATTTGCTAGTTACTTTGGTATGATAGAGAATTTGAATCAATTCTGACTTACACAGATGCGCTGGCATCTTTATTTGGCTGGCTTTCAGTGAAGGGTAGTGAGAATGGTTCGTGGCTCTTTCGAGTGATTTTTCCTTCTTTTTCTCCCTTTTTTTTCCTTTTAGATCCAACGAATGGTGATTTCAGGTGGCAATTTCAAACCTGACACCTTGAAGCCAAAAGAAGTGGTCAGCCTTCTGCTGGATGACGAGGAACTAGAAAAGAAATGTATGTGAAATTCATGTTGCAGCATTTTCCCCACGTTACACTTCATTAGCTTATGAAATCTGTGTTTTTATCTCTACAAACACATGTGTTGCTGATAACTTCTGTTTCCTGGCTGTTCTTGTATTGCCAACTCTTGTTAGTACAAGCTGGTTTCATATCACTGCTAAGCTGAAAGATGAAGTTGTGCAAGAGAGATATGATGATGTGATAAAGTTTTATTGGCACTCATTCAGGATCATTACATTGTTCTTGAATGACAGAGCTTTAACAAGAATTATGTAGGTCATGACAAGAATAGTACTAGTAAAAATGCTGTATTTTATCATACCTTTGAAGCTGTATATACGCTTTTATGTTGCTTGGAAGAATTTCACTGTAAGATTTTTTTAGTAATCTGGATGCAGATAGTTTCAATACAGTACTGTTTTCAATGTATTTTAGTTTTAATATAGCCAACTTTAATTCACAGTTCTGTTAGAACTGGAATTTCTTGTAAGATTCACAAAAGGATATAAAATAGCTTTACGGTGGTGAACAACTTTGTATTTCTTTTCTGACAGTGCGTCAGCGCCAAGAAGAGAAGCGACAGCAAGAGGAAACAAATCGTGTGAAGGAACGCAAACGTAAAAGGGAAAAATATGCTGAAAAGGTACTTTGATGCAAAGAGATTGCCTGTGTCAGTGATAGAGCCGGAAGAGCTTCAGACTCACTATTACGTGCTTTGGAAACAGTTTATGCAAAGGCAGTCTCATGTTAGAGTAAAACTTTCTTCCCTTCACCACTGAACATCAATCTGTGGCCCTTCCTTCCGCAGAAGAGGGATATTACAACACACGTAATGCATAGTTATCTGTATTTTAATCATTGGCAACTTGAAAACTAAGGAAGTACTGCATACCCAACCAACTCTAGTGATTACCAGTAGTTTACAAACAATTTGAGGACTTGCGCATGAAAAAACAAAGGGATCAACTGATCATTCTGTGGCACATAAAATGGTGACTTAATCCAGATTTTGTTCTGCAAGGACAAAAAGCACCAAATGAAGTACCAAACACAGATCAAACACGTATAGCCATGTGGCTTCTGTGGAAAAAAGGAAGGTCAGTTTTGTTTTAAAAAGATCATTAGAGTTGGTTGTGTAATGGTAGAGAATTTCAAGCTCACTCCAAAAGACAGTGGAAATCAAAGAAATTCTCTAATAGTAATTCTCTATGATTCCAGCTATTATAAGAATGGGGGGGGAATAGCAGAAAAACACCCCCTACTTAAACCTAAAGAAGGAGCCTTTAAGGCATCTGTTACTGTGATCTTCAGACACTTGTTTGGGGAAATTCTGGACATGGCATTCCTTCAGTTATAATACTGCATTAGATGTTGAGATTTTGGGTTGCTTATTCCCTTTCTTCTGTTTTACTGTCTTTTTCATTCCTGGTATTGCTTTACTTATTTCAGAAGAAGAAGGAAGATGAATTAGATGGGAAAAGAAAGAAAGAGGGCATGAACCTTGTGATCCCATTTGTTCCCTCAGCTGATAACTCCAACCTGTCTGCTGATGGGGATGACTCCTTCATTAGTGTAGACTCTGCCATGCCCAGCCCTTTCAGTGAGGTAAGACTCACTGCTGCTTTAAACATATTCTGTCTCAGTTGTGGCCTTACGTCCTGTAGGATTCTCACTTTCTGTTGTTTTAGCTAGTGTAGAACTTTGAGTATGTGGGGAAGTGAAATGTCCTAAAGGTGAACCATGGAAATGACAGAAATATACTGAAAACATAACAGCTGCTAGTAAGTTGTCTTATAGCACCTCATGTTATTGGACATTCCATTATTCCCCTCTTCATTCACTCTCTGCCCCCCTTTTCTTACAGCGAGTTCATGCCCTGACTCCTTCCTTTCAGCTGCTGAAATTTTTCCATTCCCGCCTGCAGTCCTGGAAACTTTCTTCCTACTTTTTTCTCCCTTTTTTCCTGCCTTTGTCATGCTTACATTTATAACCATGTGCCTTCTCCCATACCAGCACCTTCCATATAGCAAGAACAGTGTCCGTCTGCTCCTGAACTAAACAGTATCTCTCAAATAACTCCTTGATGTTTAGCTTCTTTGCAAGTACTCCTTGCTAGTCTCATCTATGTCTCCTCGACTGCCTTCTTTGCTTCCGATTCTGAATTACTGTGTTGGTTTTTTTTTCCTCTGGAATTTAAATTATAAATTCTCAGTGGCACACATTTTACTTCATCTTTTTGTAAAGAATTGCAAACTGGTTTAGGCAGCAAATACATTTTGTTCTGTACCATGTTGATTAACATTCCTATGTTTTATTGTTCCCTTATTGACCAAGATTTTTTATTTAGCAGTAGTAGTAGGTTAAGAATCCTATCGCTTTCCCTCTTGCAGTTGAAGGTACACAGTTGAACAGCAATTTCCTTCAACCTCTGATGAGGCCATTAGCCTCCTGCTTCTTAACATGTATTTTCATGAATTGGAATGATGTAGCTCCTGGAGGTCTTTACTGCTGCTCAGTATGTAAATAGAGGGTGTGGAGTGATTAGGCAGATTATATAGTCTCACATAGAGAAAATGAGAGAGAACACAAGTACCAGTTAATTACTTGTGATTGTATGTCTTTTAAAGATCATCTTGTTACTGTACCATGCTCTTTCCTAACCTGAGAAGCTGATGGCTTTGTTCTCTGTCATATTTAGATATCTATCAGCAGTGAATTACATATGGGCTCTATCCCTCCTGATGAGAGCAGTAGTGATATGCTTGTGATTGTGGATGATCCAGCTTCTTCAGCACCTCAGTCAAGGGCAACAAACTCTCCTGCTTCCATTACTGGCTCAGTTTCAGATACCGTGAATGGTCAGTACTCTTGTCTTGACTTAGTATGGCTAGGCAATACATTTTCTGTGTTATATGCATGAGTATATGCATGGTTGACAAGAATGGGGGAAAAAAATTGCCTCTTCATTGAGAAATTACTTCTGATTAGATAGGAAATGTGTTTACAGCCTCATTCACCATGCCTTCTTCTCTTCTGTGTTAGTTACTCTTAAAAGTGTGTTGCCCTTTGTTCCTGTGTTACGAAGGGCTCTCCTTCCATTGTGTTCATACTACCAAATTACAGGCAGCCACAGAACTATTAATCTTTAAGCTTTTTGTTGAATTTGCTGCTGAGCTAATAATTACTTCTCTGTTTCCAGTGGGTGATTGGAGCAGCTGTAATTTTAAATAACGGTGGATGTTTTTAACTACCATAGTTTTCTACACTGACATGAGTAGGGCCATAGTTTTTGGCGAGTTTCTGTAGAGATAGCAAATGGAAGAAGCTTCTGCCTGTCTTCAAGTAAGAAAATGCTTCATCCTGAAGTAGAACCCAGAATTCTCCACCTATTTGTGGATTGGATTCATAATAATGATAAGTACTTGGAATTTGTAAGAATGTGGTTAATGAAGAGTGAAGTTTTCTGTACATACAAAGTGAAGTATGTATACATACTTTCTTTTCATGAAATCACTGCTTGCTAACAGTGTTCCTGTTAATGTAAATGAAAAGTATCAGTTGATAGGAGCAGTATGAATGTCAATGGCAGGTAGTTACGATGCTGTATTCACTTGTGAGTCACCTGAAATACTATAGCAGTTATTGTTATAACATTCTTTTCTTGTTAAGGTGTTTCAATGCAAGATACTCCTCTCACTGGGAGAGGCCAGTCGAATCGAAGCCGGGGTCGTCCTAAAGGTTCAAGCGGCGGCTCAAAAGGTGGCACAGGGAAAGGCAGAAGCCGGAAGTCAATAGCGGGAAGTGCAGCTGCAATGGCAGGAGCCAAAGCAGGAGCAGCAGCAGCCTCGGCAGCTGCATACGCAGCGTACGGGTACAGTGTCTCAAAAGGTATGTGGGGAAGGAGAGGCAGCAGAACCAACCACATGACTTGGGGTGATTTGTTGTTTGCAGCCTGTCAAAACATAGATGAAAAACATTGTATTATTGGTATTGCTGGTCCATTATATTCTGAGATCCGGGCAATACACAATGTGACATGGCAGTGGTGTGAGCGGATAGCCAGTTTCACCACAGATGACCTTGAGAGGCTAGTCCTGCAGAAGTTTCATCTGCCTCTTGAATTATCTCATACCAAATGTTTTTCTTCCAGACAAATTGGATAGTGATGTTTATCCCATGGGTATGGCTGTGGCTTTCCTGCACTGCTGTTACATTGAAGTTACAGCATCAGGTTGCATTGCCTCGTGGTGATGGAGCTTCAGCTTTACAGCAGCTGAAGATGGCTCAGGGTATAGCTGCAAGATGGTTTTTATCTTAAGGACTTCCCTCTTCATTAAACTCTCATAAATCATGTATACATGGTGGTCTTAGGGCTGACAGGTAGTATATTGTTTGTTGTTGGGAGAATCATAAGTGGAATTATATGCTCACATGGAATTTGATTCTCTTTTCCATTGCTAGGCATGTCCACAAATAGCCCTCTGCAAACAGCAATTATTCGGCCTTCTGGACTTGCAGATTTTGGACCTTCAAGCGCCTCTTCTCCTTTGAGTTCCCCTTTGAGCAAAGGAAACAGTGTGTGTGGGACCCCCAAAAGCTTAAACCTGACCAGCAGTCTCATATCAGAAACTCCAATTCGGAAGCAAAGCAAAGGTGCCCACACCTCAGGTGGTCGGTAGTAATGTTGAACCCCCAAAGCTTGTGTGAACTGCGTTGGCTTTCAGAGTAGACCACCCTGCCAGTTGAAGGCATGCAGATGAATGCCTTGTTGCTGTCCAGCACATGTGTGAAAAGAAAATCAAAGCACAATTGGAGTGGGTGGTTTATGTGAGCACTTTGATTATTTGTATTCCAAAAAACTATCTTTGCAGACACTGCAAGAAGGAGGGAAGGGAGTCTGGGGTAATGGGGAGAGTGTCAGTTTGTGTTTTACTGATGCATCTGGCAAAAATTCCCAAGAAAGCATCTGGCTCCTCCATGCAATGTCCTGCAGCTCTGTGTGTGCTTCAAGTCACACCAATGTACTTTCTCTCTTGTAGCTTGAGGGGGAACCCAGCATTCGTTTTATCTTACGAAATCGGTATCTGAACCCTAGGAGTATCCTGTAGAGTTGCAAGATGCTTCCATGCTGGCAGCTGGTCAGTGTGTAAATGCAGGGGTAACTGAGGGCTAAGGTAAAGATGATGTGTGATTAAAAAAATCTTTTATTCTTCTAGCATGGGCCTCTGGGTTCTTTAAAAGTTTGAAATGCAATGGAAGGTGTCTCAGGGGGTTTGCAGGGAGTGGTCTCTTTTCAGTACCATTTGTCAGGAGGAGGCTCGGAACTGCAGAATACAGAGGAGACTGGGAGGCCTGGTGAGAGCAGCAGCACTCGCTCTGCTTCACAGAGTAGAAGCCGCCAGTGGTTTGGTTTGCATTTCAGAGTTATCAGCGCAAATGTGTTCAAAATGATTTCTCTCGCTTTCAAGGTGTGCGGAACTCTTGAAAGCTTAGAAACAAAATAAGGTTCTATTTGTACAAATATCAAGAAGATGGAAAGCTGAAGTGCCGAGGAAGAGTTTGCTGTTGCTCTTCTCACCGAGCCATAGCAGAGTGCAGTGCTGCGACTTGCAGTGCTGCATGGGGAGCAACAAAAAGAGATAGAGAACTGTGCCATTCCACCTTCCAGCCGAATCCTGGGAAAAAGTCTCTTATCCTAGCCATCCTGACTATTCTTCCTGAGTGTTTTCCCTTCATCTTTGTGATCATCACACATACTAGCTTGATTGAGTTCACTGCAGTGCGTGGGTACCGGTGCCCGTGTTCTATGGGGCTGACAGAAGGCAGTGCTGCCAGTGCCCATCTGTGTTCTCAGTCTCTGGTTGCTCCTTCTCCATTCTCAATGCACAGCTCCCCCTGTAGCACCCTGCTTTGCTGTAAGTGTTGTCTGCATTGCACTGAGATTTAGGTGTGGGGCAGTTCTTCTGTCTGACACGTTGAATGACAAGGCTGTTCTGCCGGGGCACTTTCATCCCTTAAGAGAGAGGCAAGTTGAGTTGCAGGTCCGGGCTGTGACGGTGGAAGATTACTTTTTTTTGTTTTCATTATTATTTTTATTATTATAATTCTTTTCCAACCCCAAATCCTTTGCCTGGCGTCCTACAGTGTGGAGCAAGTGCTTCCTGTTGGCTCTGCCTCTAATTTGCACACCTGAAAATAGCAGAACTGAGTTTAGATTGATTTTTAAACAGATTTGCAGGGGATAATTGAGGGGGAGATGATGTTTAATTAACTCATGAAGACTTCCCCGTTCCCCTCTTATTCACATGTATATATGATATTTAGAGGGAATCAGACAAATGCCAAGCCTTTTTTTCTCTTTGAATGTGCTGTCTATTTTTATAACTGAACTTGTACATATGTATAAAGAGAGACACATCTTTCTTTTACTAACTGGAGAAGAAAATCTTAAATAAAATGGAGTGAGATAATTTTATGTAAATCAGTGTCTTTGCGTTTTTTATGCATGTAGCTGTGTGAATGAGAGGATTAGGGAAGAGAGCACGGAGGGTACGCATCTGGAAGCGCATCTGGAAATGTGTGCTGCTTACTATAATGCTCTAGAGTGTCTACATTCCTCCAGGTATCACGTTAGTAACCTTTCAGTTACAGTTGTACCGTTATCAAATGTCTGTATTCACCAGTTGTCTTGTATTTTGGAGTAGATGTGCAGCCCATCACAAGAAAACAGAAGCAAGCATAAGATATGTAATTACACAGTACTTGAACTACAGTGGTTGAATTCAATACACTTGATTGTTTTGGGACATCATTCTCTACAGTTCTTTTGTTTTCCCCTGTTTTAGTGGGAGTAGAAATGATTTCTTTGTGTGCAGTCTTGATTTTCAAGCTGCTGGGCAGTTGCATCAATTTGTAATCCAAAGTGGAGAGAAAAAAAGAATTGGTGAGGTGAAAACATTGCAAAAATGTAGTATGAACTGTTTCATGCTATTCTTTTGGAAGATTAAATTACTGCTATTTTAAAAACCGATAATATAAAACCATATTTAAAGTCATTTAGTCTTCAAAAGAAATACCAAATGGCATCACAAGTTGTGACAAAAGTAGTGCTCGCGAAGCTTGGGTCAGGCTCAAAAGTTGAGGAAGATCTAATGCAGCAGTGAAGTGGATGAACTGCTAGATCATACCCAGTTCAGTTTCTGTAAAAAGTTAAACAGATTCATTCTTTGTACTATGCATCATAGAAGAACTGAGATTCGTGATACTCATCAAGGAATTAGGAAGAATTCATGCAATGGCTATTCTGATTTCTTGATTTGAAGAAGGAAGCACTGCTAGAAAGATAAAGATGGGGAATTATTTGAAGGAAGTGGAGGTGGTTTTGTGATCAACACTGGGAAATGCTTATGTCAAAGTGAGTAAAGCGGGACGTGCACTTCGAAGGTTTGTTTCAGTCTGAGCAGCTTTTCACTGCAGCTGCATGTTGCGTGCTTGTCTGAGGGATTGATGGCAGAAAGTCACTCTCCTGCAGTACCTCAAGGTATTTGCTAGTGGCAGAAAGAGAATATTGAATGAACTTTGTGTTTTAAGCTGGAATGGTGAACTAGATGTCGGTGTGGTTGGGGGATGTTGGGCGTGCTGGGTATTCCTCCTATTTGATTAGAGCATTTTACTCATCAGTTACTACAAAGCTGTTAAATACAGTTCACTGCTTAATACTACTGTTGAAGACAGTTAAAAGTGATAATTTTCTTAGGTCATTTGACAAGTTGGGACTAAAAGGTGCTGTTTCGTGCCGCGCTCACACACATTTTTGTAGTTCAGCCTACATGGAATGTCTAATTCAGAATGGTCCCCAGAACACCCATTCTTCCTGCTGCCACACATGGTCATAGAGTCTTACCAAGCAGTGACAAAACTGAGTCTTAAAGACCAAAAACTGCAGTGGCAGTTTTGCAGAAAGCAAGTGATTGAAACCATTACCTTTAATCAAGAAATACTGCAGGGTAGTTAGAGACAGGGGAAAAGGATGCTGAATTTAACCCTTAAGCTTGTGGCCACGGGTAACATGTGCCATTATGAACACCAAAGCAGTTTGCCCTACATGTTCTCTCTACATGTGGTTCATTGTCAGCACCCTAGAGAATGGCAAAACTGAGGGAAAAAGTCCTAAACCAAATGATGCATTGAAGAAGTGAGGGAAAAGCTTGTCCTTGCTGAGCACAGACAGGTTGTGAAAGCCAGCATGTAAGATTGTTACACTGTAAAAGTAGAGCACTCCAGTATCCTCTGAACTCCTCTTCAAAATCATATATATCAGACAAGGACTTGCATCACACTGTCCTCAGATTCCTCTGTTTGGCTGTACAGTCACTGCTGTCCCTGGCACACAAACTCTTAAACCACTTCTTCCAAATGGTTTGGTTCCTTGGCTTCGTGGCGCCTTCAGAATTCTTTCAACGTCTGTTTTTAATTATTGTGTTATCAATTGGGGTCCACCTTATCTAAATCAAGGGGAGATCAATTACTCTGCAAACCGTTTTCTCTTTCTAGCACCGGTCAAAGTCTGTTGTGCTCCTCATTTAGTCAGCCACTAGATCCTATTCTGCAGAGATAAACTGGTTACTGCAGGAGGGTTTTCACCTAGAGCTGTTTAAGTCTTTTAACTTCAGCATACTAATACTGCACTGTCCAAATGTAGTGTTATTTCCATGCCTTCTCCCCTTTCTTTAGCGTGCTGTCCCCACCACTGTATATCTTCTCTTGGCTGCCTCCTGTTCTGTTTGTAGAAAGCTTTGCCTAGGGCTGTATCTTGCTTTATTCCCATATTCCTGAAGTATTTCCTTTAACAGCATTTCCCAGTGGGGAGAGGCACACAAAGCTCAGTGAGAAAAGCTCGGTGCCGAAGGAACAGGGATCTGCACTATGACTGTAGTTCAGGAACAGCCGCAGCTGGGAGGAGGAAGAGCACAAGTTGGTAAGTCACTTGGGGGCAGGATGTGGGTCAGTGTAATTTGGGAAATGCTGCCCTGTGACCACTGAGCTGCCAGTCCTGATCCGCTCCCTGTGGAGCGAGCTGGCTTGCTTCTGCTCCCAGTTAGGCTTACAGGCTGCTCAGCCTCTCCCTTCTACCTCTGTCTTATTTGTTGACTATTCAGCCTGAAACACACCTTACAACTCTGAGGGACCCTTGCAGGCACATCCCTTCCTGCTCAGTAGGGGATGGTGATGCACACCCCGCTGTCCTTTGGAAATTTCTGCTGGAATGGCTGGAAAAACAATTCTCCAATTTCGGGTAACTCACTACCCAAAGGGATGCTGTTTGTGTGTGAGGTGTAACGGAGCATTTGCGCCTCTGCAAAGCCTACAACAGAGATACGCATGATGAGTTGGGTTTCCTCCATCTTCACCTCCTCTTAGCTCCCTCCTCATCCCTCAGGAAAGTGAAGTTACTCCAAAGCTAATGGGTCTTCCAGGCATTTTGTACCAAATTCTATTTACATCATGTTTTTCTGGTGATGTATGAGGGACTTTGTTTGCATCCCAAGCATGAGGATGTGGTTCAGCACTAAGGTATGAAACGATGACTCCTTCCTTCCTCAGCTCATGAGCATCACTGATAGAATGAGGTAGGGGAGGAAAACATTGAAACCCTGCTTTCGTGCCTTCTAGAGTTTCCCTGTCATCTCTTCCTTCTTTGACAGCACTGCTGCTCGCATTAAGGCCGCTGTACTTGACAGCAGTCGATGTGAGCTTCTAAGCATCCAGGAATTACTGTATTCCTTGTCATCTCCGTGACATTTGTTGGCAAGCACCTGGGTTTTTCCTCCCTGCTCCTTGGACTCGCCCAACTCTTCTCAAGACCCAAGTGTTGTCTTCAGGGCTTTTGGTTGGCAGGAGAAATGTTTCTGATTAAAGGTGTTAATATTTAAACACGTAACACTCATAGCCTTGCATCTCAGCATTATGAGGACTGTGAATTAAGGTAAAGCAAAGCATGCATTTTGTATGCACTGTTACCCTGAGTAAATCTTCACCAGCTTTTTCAAAACCAAGAAAAACTGGTACCTAGTTGGAAATGTACTACAAGAATTCTGGAGAGGGGCTTTTTGCAAGGGCACATAGTGACAGGACAAGGGGGAATGGCTTTAAACTGAAGGAAGGGAAATTTAGATTAGACATTAGTAGAAAATTCTTCCCTGTGAGGGTGCTGAGGCACTGGCACAGGGTGCCCAGAGAAGCTGTGGCTGCCCCATCCCTGGCAGTGTTCAAGGCCAGGTCAGATAGGGCTTGGAGCAACCTGCTTTAGTAGAAGGTGTCTCCGCCTGTGGCAGGGGGTTGGAACTGGATGAGCTTTAAGGTCCCTTCCAACCCAAACCATTCCATGATATTGGTTTGGACAGTCACACAGCCACTGCAACGATGGTCCTGAGTAACCCCTCCTAGGTAGGCTTGATGCACAGTAAGAGCATTCACATTAATTTGGAACATCTATTCTCTCATTCACAGAATTCTTTAAGTAACTTTTCTCCATAGACAAGCCCAAACTTCTATCAAAGTTACTCTAAACCCCATCTAACTTCCTTACAGAAGCATCTTTGAAGCAGCTGCCTTTGGTAATCCTTGTCCTCACTGCAGTCAGTCCTAAACAGCAGTGCCAAGAGTTCTTGTCTGTATTTTTTACCTGTAGAGGGTTGCTGGATTTTGTTTTAAGAACGGAAGAGTCAGCAAATTTCACACGTAGTTGGCTCGATGTTGCTTTTCATTATGTTTTTAAGCTCCATTAATCCTTTGGCATGTGACTGCAGCTGGGTATGTGCTGCTCAGCGGAGTGTGCTGCGGCCCCGTAAATGCAGTGGCACGCGGCCCGACACACCCCTGCGTGATGCTTCACTGCCTGTGACAAAGCTCCAGGGTTTTCCTTCGCAAGGAGAAGGGTGTTTGGGCTGTGCGAACCTCTAGAGAAGCTTCAAAAGATTAAAAAAGCCCTTTTTCCTCTTTTTGTTCACTCCATGTGTCTGGTGGCGCAGATGCGAGGGGTTTGTTTCTTCTTGTGACTCCTGCTCTTTCCATAGAGCTCACACAGTCACAGAATGGTTTGGGTTGGAAGGGACCTTAAAGCTCATCCAGTTCTAGCCCCCTGCCAAGGGCAGGGACACCTTCCACTAGAGCAGGTTGCTCCAAGCCCCATCCAACCTGGCCTTGAACACTGCCAGGGATGGGGCAGCCACAGCTTCTCTGGGCAACCTTCATGAGGCCCATAAATGCTCTCACTACCCCTTCTGCAGTAAGGAAGGGATGTGCTGCTCTCAAAAAGCCTTCCTTTCCATCTTCTGATGCGTGCTGCTCTCATCTTTATTCCCTAACATCAAGACAAGACATATTAATTATTGCCTGTCAATCACAGACTCATAGAACATGAACATTTTTGTGGACAACTACTGCATTCCTACAGACCTCTCTTTTCTTTACATTTAATCCAGTATTTTGCTTTGATTTAGTCTCATTTACAGCCATAGTACTCCAGTATTTTGGTATTTCTTTGACATGGCTCTTGAAATAGCTCTAAAGATGCACAGTGATCCATTTCCAGCTCTGGATTTGAGGTCCTGCTGAAGCAGTAATTGAGCTTCGTGTTGTTTGTTTGTCCAGGTGACTGCAGTCTCTCATTGTTCTCTGTTCAGAGTCTGGAAGAAGTTACCACATCTAATTTGTTGTCATAATTTCACTGTGGTACAGGTTTAATCTGGTAAGCACAGAAAATATTTGCTGCCTAGGTTTTGGTAGTTTGTCACTCAGCTCAGATCCTATGGACGAGCTGAAAACTGAATGCCATTGTGATGTTGACTCTGCAATGCACAAGTAGCGTTTTAGACACGGTGTTGGATTTGGGACTGGAAGTGATGATAATTTCTCTTATGGCTGCTATATATATCCCCAAGTGGTTTATATGCTTTTGAAACATGCTATCATGAGCCTTGTTGGAGGAGACTTGCTTCCCTAGCTCTGATAAGTTGCTATTAATATATGCAATCAGAGGTATATATTATATATTGTGTATTGTATAGCAGCCTTCCAGTATCTGAAGGGGGCCTACGAGGATGCTGGAGACGGAGTCTTCATCAGGGACTGTAGTGATAGGACAAGGGGTGATGGGTTTGAACTTAAAGAGGGGAAGTTCTTTATTGTGAGGGTGCTGAGGCACTGGAATGGGTTGCCCAGGGAAGTTGTTGATGCTCCATCCCTGGCGGTGTTCAAGGCCAGGTTGGACAGAGCCTTGGGCAACATGGTCTACTGTGAGGCATCCCTGCCCATGGCAGGGAGGTTGGAACTGGATGATCTCAAGGTCCTTACCAACCCAAAGCATTCTATGATTCCATGATTCTGTAATTAATGTCACTCAGCTACACTGAGGTTTGCTGTCCCTAGCTGTGTATCCTTGTGTCTGGAATCAAGTTGAGGGTGAGAGATGGTTTGGTAGAAAAGTCCCAGACAGATGAGAGAAGCCCAGCTCTTCCTTGCAGCGATATAATTGATAGCAAATGGGACAAGCAACGTTGTTTACATACTTTAATTTAAAACAGATCTCATGTCTGAGATGTCACAGGAATAAACACGTGAGAAGTGTGGGACTGCCCGCAGCTGTGAGCCTCAGCCTCAAAAAGGGACTGCCACAGATTTGAGTGATGCGCATAAAGCAAAACCATCCCAAGCTACATAAAATGTTTCTCTGCTGAGCTTAATTTTTAGTTGGCAAATAACCATTATGCAAGTTTAGGTATGTGAAGGTTTAGGAATACTAAACAACTGCTAAACTGGCAACCACACAGATCCTCTTTGGGCAATGGCAAACATAAGGGTTGGCACAACGAGCATTTCAGATGACTCCTGTGCGTTTGCACTGGGATCTAGTGCTGATTACATGAGCACACATTATTTGTTTGCCCATGTGGCCTCTGAATACCTGATGTACAGTTCTGAGTACTCTGGAAAACATCATCCCTCAGTGTTTTCGTGGTGCATTCAAAGTCACTCTATGCTTTTGAAATCATGCCCTTGATGTCACAGTCCCTCATCTATATGATGGAAATAATGCCTCACCACAAAGGTCGTGTGAAGAGGAATTACAGTTTGCAGCGGTGCTGCAGTGATTTGCAGAGGTTGCTGTGGTGGTTTGCCAAAGAAAAGTCAGAAAGGGGAATGTTCCCCCTGCATTTGGAGCAAGGTGTGGATAAACGACTACAGGACCAAAAAGAACTGAACTGCTGCTCATTTTTAGCATCCTCCCATCAAGTGAAATGAGGCAGGAATACAGTGGATATTTATTCTGAATGAGGCTCTTCCCATAGTTACTCTTTATCCTCTATTCTGAACTCATTGCCCTAAAATTATAGGATGTATTTCCAAGAATAGATTAAATACGTATGTAGTTTAGAGACACAAGTGCTGCCAGAATTGACTGCGCTGTGCAGCAACAGGAGACACAGTTTCATGTGGCTCCTGCCCTACAGAGGTAATCAAGTCTCTTAACAGTTGCTGTCAAAGGGAAGATAAAAAGCAGCACCTATCACAGCCATGAGGAGCTGGGCATTCCTGCTCTTTTCCCCCTCTAAAAATGGGATTATGAGTTTGTGGAGAGGAAC
The DNA here is from genome assembly GCA_009867235.2 of Psittacus erithacus. Lineage (NCBI taxonomy): Eukaryota > Metazoa > Chordata > Aves > Psittaciformes > Psittacidae > Psittacus > Psittacus erithacus. The sequence continues at coordinate 91,906 of WYDI02033241.1, read as the reverse complement.
ATCTTGGAGAGAAACATACTCTTATAAAGCAGACTGAAAGAATGGATTATAATCCAAATGTGACAGAATGAAAGTATAATGTAAAATGAACGTATGTATGACCTAAAATGAACGTTTGTATGATCTAAAATGGATGTTTCTGTAATTTAAAATGAACGTTCAATCTAAAACCCTTCCAGCTATTTGAAATACACCTTTGGCTCCATTTTACTGGAAGAAATGGATACTTCACTGGAAAGCAAAAATAAGGGAGAGACTTCAGCCGGTGACATCCTAAGGATGAAGCTGCTGACCCCAGTTGTCTGTAACAGTATCTCCCACCCCTTGGCACCTCCAGCTGACCAGCAGCGTGTGCCCTGCAGTCCTGTCAGGTCATTTGCAGCACTGACACTTACGACACGTGAACACGCACTCAGAAGCACTGCCCTGGCACGGGGTGCCCATGAGGTGAGCAGAAGTAACATCAACACATCCACAGTCAGCGCCTGCCTCTGCTCACCATCCTGCTCCCTCCGTCCCATGGCATCACGTGCTCCGTCGGTGCTGACATGGGGTTTGGGAAGGCTGGAGTGTGGTCTAGACAAGGAGGGGATAAAAAGCTGCAGTTTTAGTTTGTTTTCTAAACGTTTTCAAATGTCACATGTGTTTTGTGTAGACAGAGCTCAATACCAGCAATCTGGCTGTGGCTGCCTCCCGAGGCGGTTTGTTTGTAGATGAGGTTATAATTGCTGTAAGTGAGTTGGATGCAAGGCTGTGACATGACTTCAATAGTGTCTGTGCTGGTGGTGTTGTTCAGTTCATAGCTCCAGCTCAAGGCAAAGCTGAGGCCATGAGCTAGTGAAACCCAGTACTCATGTTAACCTGGTCTGTTCCCTACCTTCCTACCCCTTGAGATGAGGGTACATGGGGCAGATGCAGGGCTGTTGCAATGAGCACAATGTGTTGTGTATGTGTATGTGCTAGGTGTGTAGAAATCTGCAGCTGGAAGTATGACCAATGGATTTGTGCATGGGATGGTGTGCCCATGGCGCTGGAGGCTGCCCATGACCACTCTGCATAGCATAGTTGAGCTGCATGTACCTGCCATGTGCTTCATCAGCCCAGATGTGCATCCATCATGTTCATGCTCTGAAGCACAGGCTTGCAAACCAGCAAGGCTAAATGAAACATCTCCTCATCCAAAGTCATCCTCTGACTTGCCTTCCCGTGGGTGCTTACAGGTTTGTGGGTGCTGTAATAGCTGGTGCCTGCTTGTGGATGAAGCATCGCTCTGGGGCTCGCTCTGTGATGTCAACTGGTCGAGCTTGAACAGTTTTAAGGATGAAAACTTCCCCTTTCCTTTGGTGTTAACAGTTTTAAGTGCCAGTAGCTATCAGGTGTCTCTTCAGTTGTCAGGCTCAGGCCACACTGATGCCTGGTGCTTTTAATTGAAGCTCCATGGAAATGACTCCCGTTGGAACAGTGAGGTGAAGGAGGCAAAAAGCAGCGTAAACAGGAGGACATAAGAGAGAAGTCTATGTTCTTGTGTCCCGAGAGCAGCCCAGCGTGGTCTGGGAACAGTGTGGTGTCCCCAGCTAGGAAAGCAGCACTCTGTGTCTTTGAACTTCCCTGACCTTTTACGTTATTTCAGTCTCATTCTCTGGCGCTCAGGGTACTGGCTGTGCTTCAGGAATTCGCAAACATAAACCCCGTCAGCGCGGCTGGCACTGCGATGAGACAAGCAGGGATAAAACACATCCAAGAGCCAAACACAGAGTGTGCGGGGTTTGTAAACACAGCGTGTAGAGCTTCCCAGCGCTGCCCAGAATGCCCGCTTCCTTCCGCCCTCTCTTCCCCCCTTTCAAAGCCACGCGGGGCTTCTCTCAGAACGTTAATACAGCACATAAATTAGGGAGGGTTTCGCTTAAGCCAAGGCAAGTAGTTAGTAGGAAATTCCAAACTCCGCTGAGCAGCTGCTGGTTTTGCTGGGAGTGAGTTTTCCATAGCCTGACTGTAAGTCCCTTCCTGTTCCGTGCTGTGCTGAGCTGGGCTGCATGCTGCTGGTACATCACTGCCCACTCTTGACTGGGTCTGCACTTCTGTATGTTGCATCTGTCCTTGACTTGTGAAAAAACCTCTTTGGATTTGGTGCTACTGCCCAGATTGACTCAGGGGTTTGGGACACGCTGGCAGCGCTGCCATCCTGGCACTCAACATGGAACATGTTATACGGAGAAGCGTCCAAGTGCACAGGTGACCGGATCTGCATGTTTTGTGCTGGGTATGTTCTGCAAAGTCAGTGTCGCTTACAGAGACTATTTCCCTATTACAGAGACCTATTTCCCCTGCTTCACCATCTAACCTTTCCTGATAGCAGGAGCAGAACAGGCTGTTACTGAGCCAGATGTTATTTCTGGACACATCAACTCTATGTACAGTGTGCACCAAGTGCTGTCCAGGCTCTGCTGCCAAGGGGAGCACGTGTCAGAGCACAGCCTGACAGGCTCCTAACAGCACAGCACCGGCCGGTCAGCCTGTGTACCGCTGCAGAAGCTGCCCAGGAGCAGCAATGAGCATTCTCTGGGGGTTTTATCCTTTGCTTTTTTATTTGCCTGTGAAACATCTGTAAGTGACTGAATCCATGTTTCAGCCTCTCTCTTGAGTGGCAAGCAGACATGTACGGAGTAACCCATGTGCTGCATACAGCCAGCTGCAGCTCCTGCGATGGTTGCTAAATCCAGCTTGTGACTTGAAAGCCTCTCCCCACGGCACATAGTGGACGCTCTCAAGACTGTGTATGTGCATAAGATGCCATGCCTCTCCCCTTCAGCTCCTTCTGGGACTCAGATCCCATGCTGGCTCCCTGATAGCCTTCAGACTCTGTGCTGGCCCCACTTTCTGGGTGCTCAAACATACGTTCTACTCCAGTAGACTCAACCAAGCTATTGGCTGCTGTTGCGCCCCGCTGTGGGATGCTGGTCTGTTCCCTACCCCTCTCCTAGGCCACTGGCCTCTCCTATCACCTCCCTCCCTTGCCAAGCTGCATGCCTGTATTGCCTTCAGCCACAAATGTGAGTTTGGTCTCACTAGTTTTCTGACCCAGCATATCCTCTACAGAAGTGCACCAAGCACGGGTAAGTTCACACTTAGTGATGCTGTATTGAAACTACATTTTTACTAAAGCTGGAATCATCTTGATTGGGATTTACCTGCGTGAAGTCTCCTCGGTTCTCAGCACTTCACCTTGAAACTGAAGTGACACTGTAGTACCTAAGAACCACTTTTCCTTCTGTTTTTGTACTCTCTGCATGCTTTTAACATTGCTGAGTTTCTTTATCCTTTCTTCTGCCCTATTAAGGACTGCATGTCCTCAGGAGCACTTTATACATAGGAAGGCCAGGGCTGGATTAACTGTTGTCATCTACTTTATTTAGCTGGCTGGGCCACTGCAAAGCAGCTGGGTAGGTCCTGTCCTAATGTACTCAAGGAAATGGTGACTCAGGCCAGTGTTCCAAGGCTGTGTGGGAACTGCTGGGCAGGAAAACTGAACAGGGTGAAGAAAGGGACTGAAACCATAAGAACTGTGCTGGGTTTAAGACTTGGGAAGTCTAAATGTGATTGATGGTGGTTGTAAACATGTTTCTATTGCAGCTGGTTTCTAATGTGAGGTGACCTGATAGGCACAAGCTGGTCACAGGGATGTTAGAGGAGAGAAAACTGCATGTGCAAAGGGATGCATCTCCAGAAATACCCTGCAGCGCTTTGCAGAGGAGGGCACTTGTCTCACCCTCTGACAAGGTGAGTGCTCATTCCCATGCCAACCACCAGGCCAAAGGCAGAGCTGGCAGAAACCCACAGCCAGCTGCCCTGGTCTAAGTTGTGTCATGGGGAGAGGCAGCCTGTAGTGAAATGTGTATGGAGTAGGACTCTGTCCTTGCGCGTCACCACTGGCCTGGCACTCCCAAGTGCCATGGTTGTGTGACTGCCTCCAAGCAGCAATTATCTTCCTCACATTTGGTTCATCAGAGTTAAGCCACCGTGGTCCCCATCTCTGAGCAGCAGCACAAAGAGAAGCTGGGCAGACAGCAAGTGTTGCAGGGTGTCATCTCTCTTCTCTTACATGGCCAAAGTTCGAATCTGGGCTCTTAATCTTTTAAATTCAAACAGGACTAGTTCTGAGACTCACAGGGCACTGTAAAAGCCTCAGGAGAAAGAAGTCACATGTTATCTCATTGTCTGTGTTCGTGACTGGAAGATGCAGTTACAGGATGAGAAGAGAACGGGATCCTTTTTGGAAGTCCACTGCAAAGACTTAATTGGGAAGATAATGGCAGTTCAGTGGTGTTATCTGTGCTTAAAACACTTAGTTTTTCAAGGGAAGAAGAAACAGCAGCAGAAGGAACATTCAAGTGCTGACAGGTTGTTCACAAGCACTCACTGCTTGTCTTTTACCAGTGATGTGAAAGATTATAGGGCCACACAGGCTAAAGAGGATGAATGAAGCAAGGGGCTCTCCATGCAAGTTGCTGAGGGCACATCTGCTATTAATTCCTGTCAGTGGTGTCTTTGTGCCTTTGAACATTTGAAAGGTGTGAAAATGTTTGTTTTACCCGGAGATAATTTGGTACCTGACCCCTGTCTTGTAAGGGAGTGTTTCCCTGCAGGTAAGTTGGCTCTTTAACCCTTTGCTTTTTCAGCTGGGGGATACAGCCCCCATGGGAAGATGCAGCTGCTCAGTTGCAGTGAGAGCTCCACAGAACAGGGAAAGTGAAGTTTCCCTGATCTGTTACCCCTGAAACATGCACTGCCTTTAATTAGTGGTAAATTCAGTTGTTTCAATTCATTTTCTCCCTATCACTCAAGTCCTGAGGCAGGCAGTACTGTGATCTGCTCATGCTAAGGCAGCTGGCAGCCAGAGGAATCACAAGGGCAGTTGCACATTGCCCCTGTGCACAAGGCAGAAAGGAAGTAACTGTTCCTTGCTGCAGGCAGATCTGGCTGTGGCAGCAGTTTCTCGTCCTTCCACTATTACCTCTTGGACACAGCAATGCCAGGTTACACTTGGAACAAAAATCCTTTGTCCTGCCAAGGGAGAATTGAATTTCTACGCCTGCCCTAACAGTCAGGAGGGGCTGGCTTCCATCTGTCATCAGCATGAGCACTGCAGAATCAACAAGAGCTGGAAAACAGGAAGGGAAAGTCACTGAATCTGCTTTTCTCAAAGGGAAAGTCAATGAGTGCCTTCCAGTGCATCCAGCAGAGCCCAGCTGCTCAGCAGCAAGGTGTTGGGTTTTGTTTAAAAGAAACCAAAGAAACCCACATCACAGGAACTACAGCAGCGTTTCCAGCTAAGGTTTAGGTTTCTGGTTTTTGGTTTGGTTTCGTTTAAGTTCAAGCTGATCCTTTTTTAATTAAATCAGTAATGAAAAAGACCAACACCGAAGTACAGAAGGCGAACATTGTCAGTCTGGTTTATTACTGGGCACAGCACAGTACCACTTCATATACATACAAGCCACAGTAATACAAACACTCCCTATCCTTTTGTATAATTAAAAACCCCACATGGTACTTGGGAGGAGTCAAGTGTCTCAGGGGTCAGCTCCCAAGAGCTGTTCTGCTGCAGTAGCAGGTTTTCCTACAAAATACTATGAGGTTTCACGCTGTTATGATGTGAAGCTGAAAGTCTGAGCTTGAAGCAGCGCCTCTCTGCTTAACACACTCAAGGCAGGCTTGTCAGGAGCTGAGACGTTTGCAAGTATGCTCAGTCATGGTCCTCCGCAGTCAGATAACACATACCAGACACCCCGGTGTGGAAACAGAACCCTCAAATGCTTCTATAGAAACCCACGTTATTCTGAAGCACCAGAGGTTCACCCAGTACAGGGCTAGTTAAAAATGATGCTGCATTTCCTGCAGGCAGCACAGACTTCTCACCAGGCAGGACCGTTCCTTACAGCCAGTTAAGTCTGCAGCACAAGGTCAGTGAAGCTTGGAGAAAAGCTGCTGTCAGGCTTAGCCCCTCAGGAAACTGATTTAAAACTAGAAGGCACAAATGCAAGGTTAAATGTGGGCTGCGTACCACTGTGGCATGTGAGCAGCTGAGACACCCCTCCTAAGGGGAAATACAACACATAATAAATACATGTCAGAAAGTAAGTGCATTACTGTGATCCTTCACAACATAAGGAAATAGGATCCACAAGAGCCTACAGAGGCTGCTTCATTTAGTATTGCACAAAAGTCCTGAAATCTACTGTCAGGTCATTGTACTGGAGGTGGGACACGGCAGGGGGAAAAATGAAAGGTCTTATTTGGCAGAACCTGCCCAAGTCTCCACCACTACACAAAGAGCTTTTTGCCAGTCTGAGGTAGAATTACATGTATACTGCTTAAACCCAGTCAAGTCCTGCTCAACTAGTCTTCAAACTAAAAAAGAAAGAAGTGGACAGAACAGAGGAGCATCTTTCTTCTCTTCAGTGCTTCAGGTTTGTCCCTGGAAGCAAGTCTCACAGAGCAGAATTCCAGCAAAAGATCCCTGCTCCCCAGCTGGAAAACCGTGATAGCTATTGTGGAGTGTAATGAATAGTCATTGCATGTCCTATAGCAAGCATGTTTTACACCACTTCCTCCCTCCCTACTACTTGCTCCCTTTATTCAGGATGTTTTATCAGTTAAGATTGTCCCCATTGCTTTGTCCCTTACGTCCCTTCTACTGGGACCCTGCAACCTATTTCAACCTTTAGACTTCTGAGGGTTGCTTGCAGTTTCTTCTAGAGACTCTTCTGTGCAGCACAGGCATGGAAGGATGGAAATAAGCGCCTCCTCGATGGAGAAGAGATGTTTATCCTCTGCTTGAGGACAGAAGTAACGCATAAAGTCTGCCAGTCTCAGCAAGTACTCAATGTTATGACCAGCACAGCCACTTGAGACAATGATTTGAGCTGCAATGTCTTCTTCAGATGCTGGGCCGAGGTAAGAAGGGTTCTGAGGTGTTGCAATGTAAACAAGAGCCTGGATGGGTTCCTCTGCATCCTTCTCCTGAGGGTGGAACTTCACCATCTTGGTGTCGTAGCCTCCCAGGACAGCTTCTCGCATGTTGAGATACTGGAGCGATGCAGGGATCTGTTCCCCACGGACTTCATAGGCTACACCCCATGTGCACGCCTAAGAAGAGAAAGGTGGTTATGGGATGCTGCAGCTGCAGTAGACACATCTGCTAACATTTCAATGCAAGCCGGCCCTGCTTTGGGGTCTGCGCAACTGATATGAAGGCAGAGGAGGAGAACACCCCCAGCCTCCCACCCCGCGAGGGCTGCAGCTACCGGCAGCCGATGGGAACCATCACCCAGACCCGCGGTACTCACCCCGCAGTCCTCCAGCAGTGTCACCACCCGCCCGGGCTGTGAGGGAGAGCAAAGGCAGAGCCGTTAGAAGCCGAGCCCGCACCACCGGCCGCCCAACGCCTTCCCCCCGGCTCCACAGCCGCCCCTGCCCTTACCATCTTCTCGCTGCCGCGGTGGAAGGTGTCTCCCTGCCAGAAGCGGCGGCTGTAGCCGCGGATGAAGCCCACCTTGCGCGACGTGAACTCGAAGCCCGGCCTCCACACCAGCGAACCGTACCCGAAGATCCACACCGGCGCCGAGCCGCACTTCAGCTCCGCATCCTCCACCTCCCCCGTGGGCTCGGGGGTGATGCGAGGGGCCGACGGGGGCTCGGGCCGGCTGGGGCACTCCTCGGGGCACTGCGGGTCTCGCTTCATGGCGACGTTTGGCGTCGGGACGGGCAGGGACGCGGTGCTTTAAAGGCCGCCGGGCCGCCCGCCCCGCCCCGCACGGGTGATGCAACGAGGGCGGGATGTTTCGCCGGCCGTGGGGCAAAGGGGGGCGCGGGTTGCGTCAGGCGGGGCGATGCGAAGAGAGCCCGGACCCGGCTGAGCTCTGATCGGGGTGAAGCGGCTGGGGCAGGGTCGGGGTGCGAGGTGGCGCTTGGTGGGCTCCGAGGGGCTTGTTCTGTCAGCGGGAGCGCTGTGGCGCCTGCGGGATCCCCGCCTGGGGTGCCGGGGGATCGCCTGCTGTCAGACCCTGCGCGCTTGTTCTAGCGAGGGTGCTGGGGTGGATGGAGCAGGCTACATCATGCCCGAAAGGGAGAAACTGAGGCGGAATGAGCCCTCAGCAGCCTTCTCCGTACTCCCTTAACTTTATCCAGCTGCTGCAGGAAAAACAAGCAGTTAATATTAAACTGGGGGAAGCGAGAGCTCCTCACGTCAAGAGGGCTGAGGTGTAAGGCATGTAAGCGAAACAAAGCAATGAAATCCACACGAATGCAAGGAAATGGTGGGGAGTCTGGGCAGTTGAGTGCATTTTGCCTTGTACCACGTCCAGGCTGGAGTCTGGGCTTGTGGTACATAATGTACGTGCAAGAGCTGCCTTTGTGTCAGCGGGAGACCTGGCTGTACATCAGCTTTAAGCAGGTTGTGATGGCTGAAGAATCCAAAGACGGGCTCAGATTACAGAGTTGTTCCTTTTGGTAGTGGGAGAGAAAAGGAGGGGGAAAGAACAAGAAGCAAACCCATTGAGGTACTGTTATAGAAGTATTTCTCATTATTGTTCTTGTCCTCTGCTTCTAATCGCTCCAAACAGTCTATTTACATGCTTTTCTTTAGTTTCCTGTTGGGCCCCATCCAACCAGCACCCACCTTTCCCTTCCACTTAACAGGGCGTTGCAGCCGCCACACACACAGCCCGTGGTGGGTGCTCCCTGTACCTTGGCACACTGACCACGGGTGACATCAACAGCCGGCATGGCTCTCCCGCCTGTCTGCCATGCCCTGCGCAGCCTGCTCCTGACTCTGTGACTTGCCACTTTGGATGACCCTTCACGAGGTCAGCCTTAACAGAGCACAAAGCTCCTGAATTTTCCTCTCCACTTGTGCTTTCTCTGTTTTTCCTCTCCCTGTTGCCTTCTCTGTCTTACTCAGGCTTAAAGGAATGGGGTCAGTGCTGTGTCCCCCCAGCCCTTTGCACTGCACACCCATGCTGTTACAGGCTTGCAGCCTCCTACTGATTCCTCATCAGTCCCTTTCCGTAGGCAGAATGTGAATGCATCTGCTGTTCATATAGCTGCTGTGCTTGGAGCTCTTAGTCACAGACAAGAAAGTGCGTTAGAAAGTGACCTTCTTAGCAGCTGTATCAAAGCGCTGCTTGGCAAAGCAAGAATTAAATCTCTACTCTTACATTTCCAGTCTTGCAGATCCTGGCTCTTAAGATTCAAGACTCCCTCCTTAGCCATGCAGCTTGTCAATGTGAAAATAATGTGTCCTTTCAATCAAATTAAACCAGTATAAACTGAGTATTAAACCAGGCCTCCCTGTCCCATTGCAGCAAGTGTATATATTTCATATTTAGTTCTTTTTTTCCTGCTAAAATCAAGGAAATTTGAGCAAACCCCCAATATGCCATCAACAGAAGCATTAAGACATCTAGTTGTACCTGCATCATCCTTACCATGCAACAGCACAAACAGTGGCAGACAAATCAGTGTCTAAAAGATAAGCTGAAGAAGCTCTTGCTGGGTTCTGGTCTTAGTGATACAATGAAAAAATCTAGCCTTTTTCTTCAGCTTTCCTCAGGATGTGATTTTATCCATCTGAGAAACATGCTGGATTATGCGTGTCTCCCAGACAGAGCACTGGATGTCTGCTAGGAAAAGCTAAAGAAAATTGAATCAAGAAATGAAAAACATGCTGAGAAGTGACAGCATGCTTACTGAAGTGGGAGGGGAATTGCTCCTTCCCGCTGTAGAGCTGCCTCAGTTGTACTCCTTCCCGCTGTAGAGCTGCCTCAGTTGTACATCTGTCTGTGCCACAGGCTCTGCTACGTAGCTCGGCCAGATTCACAATGCAGAGCCAATGCATAAAGCAAAAGCATTAGAGGACCAGCTTCAGATCCCACACCAGTTAAAGGCTACAGATCTCTGCACCCTTCAGTGCTGTTACACCCAAATCAATTACATTCAAGGTTAGAACCTCCTTTTGAAGTCAAGTCCCTGATTTTCTTGTGTAAAGACATTGGGATATTGCTCCATCATTAGGAGTAGAGCCCGTGGGAAGACTGTTACTGCAGTTGTGGCATATACAGCAAGAGGTTAAGAATCTTTTTGGTTTCAAGCTTTCATTACTCCATTTCTTGCTGCTGACTGTACCGTCATTGTACTTTGGTTAAATAAACCAAGGGCATGAGGATCACCGGGCTGAAGGGCTGAGCAGGAGAGGTGAGTGCAGATGGTATAGATGCAGCTATGCAAGTACAGCAGGTAGCTACTAAGGAGAGGATTTAGTGTCTGTCAGTGTTGTTGGAGCTTGCATTCACAAGACAAGAACAGCCTGCCAAACTGAACCACAGGAATGCTTAACCAGGTGTGAAGGAGTATGTGGAGCAGCAATGGAGTTAACTGTTAAGGAGCATGATGTAGATTCAGCAGTGCAACAAAAGGAGACATTAAAAAACCATAGGACTTCAACAGTTCAAAAGTGACTAAGAGAAAAGGACTGGAAGATAATGGTTGTACTATGTTAATTGTAATTTTAAACACGTTTGGCCTGGAAACCTTTAGGAAGGCGAAAAAGGCAAATATAACTTTATTTGTTACATCCTGCAACTAGCTTTTCCAGGTTTCAGGAAAAGGAGGAGCTAGTTTCCCTTTAGCAGCGTGTGCTCTGCTTCCCCAGAGTGAGCATTCCCATGTTCGTGCGGGATGACTAACAGTGCCAGAGCTGCCTGTTTTTCAGGATAGTGGTGAATCACCCCAGAGCCAGAGGAGCCAACAACAGGGCTGGCAGGACACGTAACAGTGGACTGAAACTGTCATTAGCTGCATCTCGTGTTTCAGGCTCTTATTTGCTTCAATAAGCTGAGGGCACACATTGGCTTTTGCCAGTTGTTCTATTCATAAAATACTGACTGGGAACAGGAGGATTGCCAGTTCATTGCCAGGTACCACCACATCTTCCTCCAGCAGCTTGGCCATGCTTTCTTCTCTCTATAGTGAGCAGACAGGAGAATCTGAAGAATAAATCTGCCCCTTTTCCCTGAGGCTTCAGCAAAGATTACGGCTACTGCAACTGGAAGTGAGGTTCAAACAATGCCACAGGCATTTTAAACTGATGTAGATCAGTACTATTCCCCTGATATCAATGGTGCCATATCCATGTGCATTACCAAGGGTCTTGCTTCTGTTTGTTGAATCCAATTCTTAAGGCATTTGCAAAGTTCCTCCAGATGTAAACATTTATTATATAAATATGCAATCATCATTGTTTCAAATATGGAAACATAGAAGTGGCAATGTCAAAGCTTCTGTATTAAAGCACCGGGATCAGGAACTACGCATGGAATGGTAGCCAGGGGTGTATTTGGATTTGTATGCTACATCCAAAGGGAACGCACTTTTCACCATTAAATGCTTTAACTCATGGGGTGCAATTCTGGTCCCGAGCAAAAAGAAGAAAATATGGCAAAGGACATACAAGTACTTTAAAGAGAACAACCCTAAACTCTAGTGGGTGCAGCACAGTAAGGACTCCAGACTGAAAAACAAAAGTCTGCATATCTAAGATAACAAGGAAACGGGCATACACAGCACGACTCAGGCGGAAATCAAACAAGGCAAGGAAACCAGCCTCCACATTTAGGCAAGCTGTGTGTCAGCACTAATAACGGGATTAATAGTCAGGGGGGATTCTTCTGCAGGACAGCACTTAAGATGACACTGACCCACTCCATGTCAGTCTGTTCACCCCTATGGCTGCTACAGCTCTGTCATTGGCTGTTGGTAGTTTTTGCAGTGTGCCCAATTCAGATCCCAAAGACTATTGAACGCCCACAGATGGGAATGGCAAACGTGACCCAGCCACAACAAACTTGATTTGTATTTGAATTAGTTACATGAGGAAAAAAATAATAACTCTATAGATCCAAAGAGCATTTTCATGTGCCATCAATCCCCTGTGGCCTGGGAGTTGACTGAGAAGGTCTCTGAAGAAAACCCAGCATTATTGTTTTGACTTTTGAGTCTCATACACCAAAGTGATCTGCTGCACTACGCTTTTCGCCAGCTTCTCCTCCCCTTCTCACTTGGAGCTGGTGGGCAGTTTTGACCCTGCTGGCAGGAGCTGCCCTTGGTTGCTCTGGTCACCCTCTCCCTCTGTCATGTTCCATATTGCTGTCCGATACTGAGGTACCCCAGCACCGGTCCATAAAGGTATTCTCCATAAAGAGTTGGAACTCCTATTTTAGACAGGACTTCATCTTGGTTAAAGGCAGACACAGTGAGCAGAGACTTATGAGGAGGCAGTGTGGAAGGTTGTAGCTTAGGGAACTTTATCTTTTCTTCCTTTAGGGTAGGTAAGAAACTCAAACACTTCCACTAGCACAGCTTGAGGGATGAGAAGATTGGATACTGAATGTAAAAGCTGAGTACAGACCTGCTGGAAAGCCCTTTTCCTTGAGCCCAGAGCATCCCAAACCTAGGAGCATATCTGAGCGCCAGGCTGTGAGCTGTGAACTAGATAGGCTCATCCTTCGGTGCAGCATAACTCTCTGTTCTTTGTTCCATTCTGCTGCCCAGACACTAAGCTGACACCTTGAAGGGCATTTTGAGGAGTCATGTGGATGTCCATGTTGGCATCTTTGAAGTGAGACACAGACAGAGGACACATGCCTGGGACTGGGAACCTCAGCCTTGCCTATAAACGTCAGCATCTTATCATGGCCGATTTAGGTTTGTCATTTAGTTTCACTTCGGGAGGTGATTTAGTTTCACTTCCAGTATAAAGAGAAGAAAAATGGGCTTATAGCTAAAATTTTAACAAAGCTGATTTGAGAAAAACCTGAAGGATCTGATTGTTACACGCAGAGGGACTGAAAAGTCCAAAGACAGAAATGTGGAAGACCATCAGAACTTTAAGTTAAAGGTAGGAAGCAATCTGTGATTTGCACCCTAAGCAGTGAAGGAGCAGTGGTTAGGGAAGCAGCCAGCTCATTTCTAAAAGTGTTTAAGAAATAAGGGAGCCCATACAGGATGGAAAAGGAATAATGCAAGAGAAACCTCTGTTTTGGCACTTCACTATGGAATGAAGCAAGAGCTGCAGAAGTTAAGGGTAATTTACACGTTGCAAAGAGTTAAGACTGAAGCTTTCTAATCAAATATAAAGAGGATCAAGAAAGAAGTGAGATAACAGGCAGCGGTGTGACTGTCAAGACGAAAGATAAATGCAAACCAAGAAGAGACAGGATGGTGACTGGTGTGAGGCTTTTAAATAAATTACCACATCTGAAGCAAAAGCACAGTTCTAAGCTCCTGCTGCTTGTGTCAAAGGAGGTGAAAGAACAGACACAAACCAAGACTTTATTAGCAAGGAATGCAAACATCTAAGTGGGGCAGGTACCACATGACTGGAAAATAGCAAGCGGTGCCTGTATTGAGACATGAAAAATAGAATGCAATGTAGCAAACTGAAGGCCTGTTAGCCTGACCTCAATAACACATAAATCTATCATATGCTTTGACAGAAAGAATAACTCAGGATGCAAGTGTAGTTAAAACATACAATGGGCTTAGCATGACTTTTGCAGAGAATAGAATACACAGATGTAGTTTGTCTAGGCTTCAGCAAAGTATTTAAGAGGGTAATGCATGACTAGATACTAGGTGAGATGCAGACGGAACTGTTAAAGGAAAGATGACTGCAATGGACAAGAGAGGAAAACTGGGGAGCATTAACTGGGTGCTGTTGTTATGAGACATGCCAGTGTGGCTCTGGGCTGCATGAGGGGAACACCAGTGAGATGAACGAGAGTTAATGCTGGTGCACAATACTGTGCTGAAGCTGTGACTGAAAGACAGTTACAGTTCAAATGAAACTGAAAGCATGGACAGAACAGGGAAGAGCTATCAAGCTGATGGAGAGCTTGAAGAGCCCTCCCTCCCAGAAGATGCTGGATTTGTGTAGTCTGGCCAGATGTAAACAGGGAAGTAGGACATATTTACATCATCTTACATATTTACATCATCCTGGTGACTGGGAGAAAGAGGAGAAGGGAGACGTTATTTAAACTGAATTGGCACAAAAGCGTAAGAGCATTAACTGGACATCAGTGGCATAGCCTGCAGGTTGAAAACAGTATCCTAACCTGCAGAGCAGCAAGTTTTTACAATTACATTCCTCCTTTAGATGAAGAGCCAATAACAGAAAAATAACTACTTCATATAGACTCAACTGCAGGAGAGATTATGTGATGTCATTACACCTATTACCTACAGTGCCTTTCCATCCGATGCTCTTGTTGGAAGGGCAGAAAGTTTCTGTTTCAGGAGCATCACAGGAAATAGCTTGAGTGTAGTCTCAGCTGGAGCCAGGAGCACCTGAAATTAGTAAGGACAGAGCTTCAGATCTGCTGGGGTAATGACAAAAAGATTCAGAAGGGAAACTGCAGACCTAGGTTACCCAACTAAAGCGAGATGAATTTTCACATATTTGTGGTGTCAGAAAGGCTCCGTTGGTTTGCAACAATAAGGTTTTATCCTGATTTGCTAGCAGCTGTTCTCACAGACATCATAACATCTTCATAACCAGCATTGCTTCTGCATGACCTAGATGTTATGGATTTCTTTTCTACTAAGCCCAAGACACAGCTAGCCAGAGAATGACCAAAGCTAAGTGTGAGGCTACTAAGCCCCAGCCAGACACAAAGTAAGAGTTCTAAAATATCTGATTGAGGTACATGGCAAAGCAAGAGCTGCAGAACAAATGCACACCAGGAAGCACCATCTCATCCCCTGACTACTGAGAACTCCCAAGCAAGCTGACATTACAGTATCATTGGAATTTTGCAGGGTGAAAGGAAGCTGAAATTCATGTCCTACTTGCCAGCAGAGAAGTAAGCTACAAGTTCTGTCACCAAGCTTTAAGAAAGGACCAGAACTAGCCAGCATGCTTTCCAAAGACAGGAAGCAGTAGGTTCCCAAGTGTAATAATGCCATAAGAGGCTTCTCCTTAGAAACAAAGCCCACTAACCACACAGCAAAAGAAGTGTGGAAAGGGCCCATAAAGAGACGAAGAATGAGTAAGGATGAAGTCTAGAATGAAAGTAATCAGTACAAAGAGGAACCAAATCCTCCCCTTACACCCAGCATACCCTACCCCTCCTTGTGTGACCAGAAAGGATTTGTACCTGCAGCAGTCACTAATAGTCTTCATCTGAGAGAGAATGAAAACCCACCTGTTACCCACTCATCTAAATCTGCATCGAGGCAAACAGGAGGATAGTAACAGTGCTTCTGTTCGGACTCTTGATTGCTCCAGGGCAGGAAAATGTGCATATTGACTATCCAATCAAAGCAATAAACCAACTAGTCACCATGTGGGGCTTATGGATCAGTGTGGAGAGAGAGAGAAGCAGTTATCTTGATAAGAAACTGCTCCTGCATTAGATCCTTTCTCCTTTACAGCTTCTAATGTGTAAGTATGCCTCACTTACATTGCAATTTACTCCTGAATAGGTGAGTGTTGCCGCAAGCAACTGAGCTAGCTAATGTGATTCTCATTGCAGAGGAGGACAAAATGTTTTATGCTGTTGTATTGCAGATGAGATTTGCTTGTTTCTAGAATTACTAAAAGCCTGTGACAAAAACCCCAAGCAGATTATTGCTAGTGATGAATACTGAAAGACTTTTCTTTAAACATGGCCACACTGGGTAGAATTTTATGTTCTGATGTTGTCTGTGTCTCTGTCTGAAGGGAATTTGCAGTCCTGAGGGAAATTCCTATAATAAACAGCTGAAAATATTTGTCTGTATATTTTAGTACCTCTAAGGCCAATATTGAAAACTGAGGTTTGAAAAATAGCTGTAAGTGTGTTGCATGTGAGCTAACGTGTCTAGTGTTGTGACATTAGGAGGCCAGATTCTGGCTCAACAGTAACTCCATTCCTTTTGTGATTTCCTTAATCATGTCCGCTTAGGTTTTGGGCTCTTGGTTCTCAGCTGTCTCAAAGTAAAATCCTGCTTTCTTCTCCCTTTAGTTTGGTAACCTGGTCTGTAGTTTCCCCTCTGAATCTTTTTGTTGATTAGCCCAGGAGATCTGAAGCTCTGTCCTTACTAATTACAGGTGCTCTTCCCAAAGCTGAGGGGCGGAACATGTCAGCAATCACCACCTTCCTTCAAGCACAATACTATTTATTTAGAACAAAATGTTATGGAAAAAAAAACACTGAATAAGGCAAGAAATGACTCACACACCTGCTCAGCATTGCTTGTCTTCCTTGTGGTGCCCTGGCAAATATGATAAGCAAGTTCTGCCAGCTCTTTAATTCAGAGAGAGCATCTGTGTATCGGATCAGGCTGTCTCTCTGCCCCAGAAGACAAAGCTGAGTGCCAGGATAACAGGCGTGGAGGACGTGTGTGAATAAGCACAGGTTCCACAGAAACACTCTCATTCAGCCTGGAGCACAAATGCTTAAGTAACATGGGCTGCCCAGGAGCCTGTCCGCACCACCCTTCCCATGCTCTGGGCTAGCAGTCAGTTCTTGAGCAGCTCTCCAAAGTTGGATACACTCCTGCATGTAACCTGGGTGCCAGTCATGCTGCTCTGTGAAGTCAAGTGTCTGCTACCTTCTTGTATATGGGAACAGCAAGAACTTACATGGCTGGACAGCTGAGGTTACTCAAAAGCTATCTGGCTGTTGGACTTTCTGTATGGCAGTAATGGGCATTGTCCTCTTGCACTCAACCACATACAAGATCAAAACAGGAAAAGCATCTCCCTGGACAGAACTGTTGTGTGTGTTGGCTGTGACCCATCCGGGATGGTTCTGGGGCATTCCACATTTCATAACCTTTGTTGGCAGTTCACTGTAGCAGCATTTGAAAACTTAATGTTATCACTTCTATCATGGGGATATCATGACTCTCAAACACTTAGAAACTATTAAAGACGATGCAGATAAAATGCTTTAAACATTAAACCTCTTTCATTTGAGGAGATGCGATGCTTCCAAGTCCTCTGGAATGAGGGGTCAGAAAGCGCAGCTGTAGCCCGTGTGGGAACAGAAATTTTTTGGTGAAATAAAATGAATGCTTTCTTAGAGAGAAGTCATGATTTTGCGTGGTCTGGTACCAGGCTGGCAATGGCTCTGGTCACAGTCTGGGTCTGGCTTTAAAAAGAAAACCAGCCTTATGTGTGTCTTACTCTGTTCTTTGTGGGAGGGAAGATGCATGCTCTGTATGAAAAACCTGGGCCATGTGGCAGAATGGTTGTGCTGTCCTGCCCTAAGATGGAAACAGAAGGCTTGTGGGGCATACTGCATCAAGTTGCAGGCTACGGTGATAACAGGAGGAAGGTGGGAGGAACACCAATGGCCAGGCTTCAGGCACTTGACTGCCCAGCCAGGACTCCTGTTGTAGTGGCTGCAAAGAGGCTGATCAACAGCGTGAGTCAGATCATTAGCATAAATTGGGGTGAATTCCCTGTGGCTGCACTGTGTGAGGGGGTGTGTTTCAGGGAAGCTGACTCCAGGCACGTATGAAGACCAGGAGCTGCTGGGCTACTCCACCTCTACTGCTCATGACTCATAGCGCTCTAAGGGCAAAGAGCCTTGGACTGCATGGCTGTACCAGCTGGGCTTACCATGATCTGCTCTGGTTTTGTGTCATCTAGGCATGCCTGTACCTGGAGGCACTGCCTGCATCTCCCTTCTCTGGGCAGAAACAAGAACTCACTACCCAGAGGCCTTGTCCTTTGCTTTTGCTCCCTGAGCATAGTTCTGCATGAATTGGTAGCTGTGTTGCCATGCTGTGTCTGAGTGCCTAAGCAAGCAAAGCCCCTGCAGCCCTCAGCAGCCAGTTTGTTAACCAGTTACAGCCTCCATGCTCCCAGTGCACATGTGAGGTCACTGTAAGCCTTTTGATGGGACGCATGGTAAGGAAGGATAACTTGACAGCTTTCCTAGGATCAGAGATGTTCCTGCTGCACCTTATCACCATGTAAGCCATGTGTGGGAAGTGTTGACAGTGCAGTTCTGTGATCTGTGCTCCTAATTGGGAGACAACAGGAAAGTGACTCATGTGGCATTGCATCCCATTCTGCACGGGGAACATGGTGACTTGAGAGACTGGTGCTGGGCCACATGGTATCTGTAAGATTGACAGCAAAATGGTACAGACTGGAAGTGACCAAGCCCTTGCCTGGTTAAGATCACTAGGGAAGGCATTTGAGCTCTGCTTAGGAGTTCCTCAGCGGTCAATGATCTGTGAGCACCAGCAAATAGAGTTCCTGTCCATCAGAAGCTGTTGTACTTTGCCAGTGTTTTGATTCCTGTGGATGAAACCAGCATCCAGTGTTGCCAGAACAAGGTATTTACTGTTACCCTGTTCTCACATCTGCTTGCGTAACTCCTCTGTACATGTAGCTGCTGTGGCATGGGCTGAACTTTTTCCTGTGCTCACTGACCATGTCCTGACACTGCTGCTCCCTTGGCTCTGACCTCTCGGTGTTCCCTATGAAACTGTTTTTCTCTGTCTGCTCTGGTTCTGCTATTGATCCTGACCTGGCACTAACCTTTCCCAGCTCTGCCATGACATCTCTCCATTGCAGATTTTAATTCTTGTCATGTTCCTAACCTTATCCCAGACCCTGCTACATGCGGAGCTTTTTGGAACTGACCTAAGAGCAGAAGCTCAGCTTGGCCATGCTGAATTCAGTAGCTTCATCTACTTATAAAAAGGCCAGATTTTTCCTTCTTGTTTCCCCTCTAATGTCAGCACTCAGCAGCTCTTTGGTAGTTTGAGAGGCTGTGGCATCTTCCCAGTGCCAAATACCCTGCCTAGTTAACGTCTGTCTGCGCATGGTGACAGTGGCAATGTGACCAGATCAGAATGTAAGTGCAGTTTTATCTGCCTTGGCTAGAGTAAAGGGTAGTGTGGGTGCAGGGTACAGACATCTGGGCCTATTGAGCTCTTAAAAACAATGGGACTTTTTGAGGGGAGTTGTTGAAGAGTGAGAAGTGAGGCTGATGTGGCTTACGTGTACTTTTTACAAGTAATGTACTTAATTTAAAGGGTAATGGTTATAATTGATGATCTTAAAGGATTTTTCCAACCTATGGTTAAATTAATCCAAATTGAATTCCACATGCATCCCTCTATGTCATCTGTAGCATTCATCCCCCAGAGCCACCCAGCCAGTCATAACAACACAGGGTGAAATGCAACGTAGTTTGGATGAATCGGACCCAAATTTTACCAGGGCACCCTCCCTGTTTAATGGCCAGTATGAGATGTGGCTGTGAGCTGTACAGTGCTGACTATGGGGAATCTTCTCCTGAGGCAGGCTAAAGCTGTGGGCACCCTGGCCGCACAGACGCTGGAAGCTGACGACTGATGTGTCAGTGGAATATCAAAGTCATGACCTGCGTAATTGGTATGTAATGTAATGATTGGACTGGAATGCTGTACACAAGCAGAGGCACTGTCATCGCCTGTTTACTAACTCTGATGTTACACATAGCCTGAGGTTACACTGGGTTAAGGAGAGCACAGCCAGATCTTTGTGAGATGGAAACACCAGGCTGGTGTCAAGACAACAACTGATAATGTCAGCTGGGTTTGATAGGTATTTTCCTCCTCTTGTTTTGAGGGAAAGCCTTGAAATGTTCCCTGGATGGTATCCTTGGTATAAGATTTCACAACTCTCAGCTAACGTGTATTTTAAGCACTCAAAGACCTGTGAACCACATCTTGGTGCAGATTGCAGGGTTGAGGAAAGACTCTGTCCTGTTGCCTGTGCTGCATAGAAACCAGTTCCTTCAGTCCATCTTTCCAGAGCTCCTGGACTCTTATAGCAAAGTGGTTGTACAGTTGCTTGCGTTCAGCTTGTGATGAATGTGAAACTGCTCTTGGCAGTGCTGGGACATTCACAGCCTATTTATAGTCCTATTTGTAGGGCACACATACATGTCATGTCCCAGTACAGCAAGGAATATATATTCCAATATATTTTAGTCTTCTCTAATAGAAGTCTCATTTTAGGAAATCTGTGTCAGCTGACTTAGGAAGGATGTTGCCTTCAATCCCATAGAGCTTGGCTACAACCTGGCAAGACCCTGGTTTCTGGCAGCAGGTAGCCTGCAACCTCAGCTGAAGCACCTAGATGCTGTCTGGAGGAGAGAGGCTTAATGCAGGGATGGATGCAGGATGAGAGGACAGAAGTGTTCTGCTATGTAGGGTCTTGGTTGCTGCAGGCTTATTCCTGATGTCTGTCACTGCAGGCTAATGCCAAAATCTTTAGCTTTATTCCATATTCCACTGTTTCAAACTGGAAAGGGTAGTCATAGTGCTGCCCACTCATGGACTGACCATCTGTCTGCATGTATAATGTTGTGATCAGACCCTGTTCTGTTTTAAAGCTTACATGTGAAAATAAGGATGTTACCAAAGCAAGGCTTGGTCAAAATTATCCGAGGTTCCTGGGTGAAGACTGGAAAGAACGTGTTTAAATCACTTGATGCTGAACTTAATCATGAATTTAAGATTAAGCAGTTCGTGATTCTTTTAATGTGAGTCTGAGTCTATGCATAGCAAGTGCCTTCAGAGTCAGAGGTATGAAGAATCCCTCCAAATCTGTCAGTTCCTTTTCTCTCTCATCCTGAAGATGGCTGAGGTGATCAAACTGTTGTCCAGGAACTGTTTAATGCTGCATCTCTAGTTGAGTCATTGTTACCTATTCCTCTCCTGTCCCCCATTTCATTACCTTCTATGCTGAAATGGAGGCCTGTAATATGAAATCTCCTTGAACGAAGGTTGTGGATGGCTGTTCTCTTCTAGATCTGGCTGGTGGGACAGTTCACCACACTCAGTCTGTCCCAGCTTTTCCTCACTGCCCTCCAGACCTGCTAGCAGGGTTCTGTGTATACATTTTAGCCCAAATAAGCAAGACAAGCAAACTGCCATTCAACAGGTTAAGTTCACGTCTGATGGCACAGCAGTTTAGAGTGCACATCCACCTCCAGCATTTCTCTTTTCCCCTGAGCTGCCTCATTAAACTGGCTTTCTAAGTTTGCACTGCCATGTAGTGCAAAGCAGCACAGTAGAACCCTGGGATTACTTAGCCCTCGGATTTCCATGGGTGAGAAGACCAGAGGGGAGCAGATGGCTGTTGCATAGTCAGGGGCTTGGCTATGAATGAGTAACTGTCAATGAATACATGGGTAGGCAGATAAAGTGCAACAGCCTGGGTTCAGATTTTGCTTGCAAGGTGATGGAGTGGCCCAAAGTGGTGGCGGGTGTAGCTGAGTAGGGTTCCACTCATCTAATGCCTACATACTGCACTTCATGCAGCCAAGCAGTACGAATACGAGAGAGCGAATCCAAGCCAAGAACTGGGTCTCTTCTTTTGCTCCCTTCAAGCCAGGATGACTTGGTGTATGTTGAACATAAAGAAAATTCTGCCATGTGTCTTCTTTCAAAGGTCAGCAGGTGTGGGGTCTTCTAGTTCTGTCACTATCATGAGTTCTGCACCAAAGAAGAGTCAAAACTGGACTCCATAGCATCCTCTGTGACACCTTCAGCCACTTTCCCGTAACAGAATTTGCCTATTTCCTTTGAGCTATTTTTGGCTTTATATGTAGATGTGGTAGAGGAAGATTATGAGAGCCATTAAAAAGGAATTACAAGACGCTGTGGTGGAGGTAATGGAAGAAAGGTGTCATGGTGTGGTTGTGTAATAGCTTCATGTTTTCCATATTGCTCATGCAATGAGGCGAGAGGACTCAGTACCTGAGTGAAGGGTCATTGTGGCATGGTACAGTATTGGTGCTATATGCAGCAGAGGTTGCATCAGATGGCTCAGCATTAGCAGTAAAGACCATCTGAAGAGCTGCAAAGTGGGAGAAATCCATGTGGGAAATGCAGCTTTTTCCCAGAAGCATCAGATCAAAACAGGTACAAGTTGAATCCCCCAGTTTTTCTGTGCTGTTTGCTGAGGACCGAGCGCACTGGATACGAAAACCAATAACTTCCTACTCTGTGACCGGGCTAGTCAAAAAGCAGCTATAAATAGGAAACTGAGAAACAACGAGAGGGCAGAAAAAGTGTTGAGCTGTCAATATGACCCTTTAAATTGAAATGACTGGCACAAGTTTTGTAAACAAGGGAGTTGGGGAACAACGCAATTTGAAAGCATCACTGGTTTTCATCAAATTTTTATTGACAAATCTGTTTCCTGGTATATTTCCTCTGTATGAGAGAAATTAAAGTAACTTCTTGGATACTGTTATTTGTCAAATGTTGTACTTATGGATCCTCCAAAACAGTGGTCTGGCGAATTGCTCCTCTTCCCATGCAGGGTTCTCACTTATCAGTTTTCTTCTTCAATTGATATCTTTCTCCTTATTCGTTTCCAAGGGCCCTCAGCAGAACCATTTGCCTCTCAGCTTACTCTAATCAGCATATGGAGAGATGATATGAAAGAAAGATGCTGATAACCATGACACTTGGAAGTGATTTTATGCCTTCAGTAGACCACAAGTAGCATGGAACCATAGCATTAACCTTGCTGTATTCATTGCCTCTAGCCTGAGCATGCTTCTCACCTGAGCAGGCTCAAACATTGCATCAGTGTCCTCTAGTAATGCACAGAACTCTTCTTACACTAGCTAATTGAGACTAACTATCCCTCTCAGATTCAGATGAGTAAGTATTAGCCCCACTTTACATCTAGGAAGAGTGGGAGGTGAAAGTGGCTTGCCCATGTTTAAGTGGCAACTGGTGTGAGTGATATTGGAGTACCCTGTTTGCCTTCATCCCAGCCCTGTGCATCCAGAGGTTGTGAAGTTCCTCATGGAACATGGGAGATGCGTGAAGCATTGGGCTATCCATTCTACATTAGCTATTATATTGCTTGCTGGGTGCTAGGTAATGAGACAGGCATGAGGGGAGCAGGCTCAGAGACACAAATTGCACTGCCAAGCAGAATAACAGTACTAGTGACATGGTGGCAACAGGCTTGCACTGACCTGCTGAGCACTGGCAGGACAGCCTGGGTAGTCCAATGGCCAAAGGGATGCTGGCCTCATTTCAACTGCTCAGTCTGGCTGCATCAGTGCCCTGGTTGGTATTTCTTTCCTTCTTCTCTAGAGAAAAGACAAGATAATTCGAAGCACAAAGCCAAGACTTTGCCCTCTGGAGGGATTCCAGGGTTGCAGATGGACTGGGCTCTTCACAGTGCTGCTGGAAAGCAATTACATTTGCAGTTCATGGGAAGGGAAGAGGAGGAGGGAGAGTCACTGAACCGACAGCAGGGATAAGAAGGTAGCTCATTAGCACATCATCTTTTCTGCACCCTTCTGTGTGGGAGCAGATCTCCATATGATGACATTCAGAGTCTGGCAGGAATGTCATCCTGAGCTAGTAGGAATTTCTCTGCAAGAGAATGTGAGTAGGTTTAAAGACATCGCAAGTGAGCTCCTCTGTGGTCCAAAGAGCATAAAGGTTCATCCTTCATTGTTGTTCCTCAAACTTCACTATCAGCTGCTGACCTGGAATATGAAGAGGAAGCCTGGAAGCAGCGAGGTATTCATTAAATAAATAGGTACTTCTTGGAGTAGGCTCCAGAAAGTACCTATTTATTGCACTGTGTCTATGGTGAAGCACAACTGGGAAAGACAGTGTTTCCCTTTACTCTATGAACATCTTCTATGACAGATGAATTTGTAAGTGAACACTAGAAGCAAAGAGCTGATTATGTACTGAGCAGTGGCTTGTGCTTGGAGAATTCCAGTAGGAGCCATACAACAGCATCTGGCATTCATAATGATTTGGAGAGCATGAGTCCTGGGGCAGTGACAATAGCCTATTGGAAACTGCACAGTACACTTGTAATAGAGATAATAATACACTTAATTATGAGCTGAAGGATGAATTCCTCACGGGCTTATTCAAAAGACTCGTGTGATTGTCTAACAGCACTAAGGGTGCATTCTCTCATTCCCTGAGAGGTCCCCATGACCCTAGAGGAAAACATCACTAAAAGCACAGCTTAACTGTTCCCATGAGGTAGTCATGAATAGAAAATGTGTGTGTGTCTCACCTGCCAGGCAAGCATAAATGGCTGTGCACTACAACAGTCCTCCATAGCACAGGGCAGCTCGCGTCTCTCTTTTGTGTAGAAGTTTGCGTTACGTGTGACAATATCTGTGCGAGGACCTTCAGTCCTTTTGTTAAGAAGGAGGCAGAAAGGAGCAAAAAATGGACCCATGCTCAAAACATCTGAGCCCAGCGGAGCGCCAGGTAAAGACCAACCCTTCCTATGTTCTCTTACTCTTCCGGCTGCTCAGTACCAATGCTTTTCAGCTCAGAGGGGGGGAACTGGAGCGCCCGCAGGAGCCACAGCGCCGTGGTGTGGTAACACCTCTTGTCGGACAAGCAGTCAGCTGTGGCAGCCTGGTTTTGTAGCAAAAAGGAGGCTCTTCCGTATCGCGCTGCTGCGTCAGGATAGGAGCTGTGCCGTTCCCCTGGGCACATCCTGTAAGGTGGCGCTGATAGCAAGGTCGGAGGCAGAACTGAAGGGAGGTGTTTGCCTTTCATGGCAACACATCCTCCACTGACAAAGCGCTGTACAAGCAGCTGCTGTAAGCTACAGTGCATAACAATAACCTTTTTTTAACCTCCACTTTTGCTGTAGGGTTATAAATGCCCCTTAAACTACTCTAACTGCCCTTCAGTGGTATAATTGCCATCCTACGTGTGAGCCTGAGAAAAAGAAATCAAAAGCCAGCCAGCCATATCCCCGAAACATCAATGCTGCAGAAGTGAGCAACTGAGGGGACATGCTGACATCCGTAACCAAAGATGAAGTGCGTAGCCTGCTCTCCCACCCTTCTTCAGGCTGCCCTGGCTGTCAGGCTTTCAAGCCTGCAGCCCCACTGACACGTGTGCTGCCTCTCCTGCAAGCATTTGAAAGCCCTGCACTCCCCAACCCCTCTTCCTTTGTGTTCTACTGGTAGTGATTAAATACTGATATGTTAATTAGCCTCTGACAAGAAACACAACGTTGTGTAGCGCAGGCTGCCATTCGGGGGGCTGGAGATGGTCCACCACTGCTGCTGCTGAGCCAGGTGCCCCCTAAAGCAACAACTGAGAAACCCAGGAAGCTCTCTGTGCCCCTCAAAGCTTTCAGACCAGAGAGTGGCTGTTCTGCAGCCCCCTAATTCAGCTATTTCCAGCCAGTTTTGTGATAGCAGGCGGGGAGAGCTGCAACTTGCTGTCTCCCACACAAACCTCTTTCTCTGTTTGGTAGCTGTCTATTGTGGATGAAGAATTCATCTTGGTGCTATAGCTGCAGTCCAGGAATCCTGCCTGTGGCTGGGGGAGCACAGCAGAGCAAGATCCTGCGATGGGAATCTGATACTGAGGGAGAATGATGCTGTTTGCTGCTCTGCAGTAATGCTCCTTGCGTAGCACTGCAGCCTGAAGCTGCAACAGGAGCAGTGACTGTCAGAGAGATGCCTTTCCTGGCCCTGAATGCATGTGTTGCATTACCCCGTGCACTGCATCAAGTGCCACACAGCAACAAGTCCCTGAGAGTCAGGGCATCAATTCCCCAATCCCTATAGGTTTCTCATAGGGTAGGGTTTGATTTGTCTCTTACAGCTTTGGGAGAGGGCATTAGCTTTCAGCCTGCTTGAAAATGCCTGTATTGCCTCTCCTTGGCTTCAGGGGTCTGTCCTGACACCCTGCCTGTACTGTAATGTGGGTCTTCATGCTGCACACCCTCTTCCCATGACTCCAACCTGGAAGCTGCCCTTGCAGGCAGCATTTTGCAGCACCTCAGTGCACTTCCCATGGCGATACAGACTTCCTATTCACAAGCTCGTGACCTTGCCCTTGCGATCCCAGAGCTGTGCAAAACCTTCTAGCTGTGCCAAAAAAGCACTTTGGCCAGGCATCTTCAATCTGTGACCCTGCAACCCTGATATTGATAGCCACAGATCTTGCACACAGTAACAGCCCCTGCCTGTAGCTGTGCAGCACAGGGCATTTCACCCTGTTAGCCCCACTGCTCTATTCTCCATTAACCAGAGTGCACAGTGACAGAGCACTGCTGCGTCTTGAGTCCCAAGAGAGCCTACAGCTCTGCTCAGTTGAGGTGCCTCTTGTGAGAAGTGAACAGAGTCTGCCACCTACCCTGAGCCTTCGCAGCCCCGGGGCTGCAGCCTCTGGCTGCGACTCCTCTACAGACCTCTACTGGCTGAACAGCGCTGATGAGGGATGCTGCGGTTCTGCCTCCTGTAAGCCTGCAAGCTCCCTTTACACGTGCATGTGTGAGGCTTTTGGAACTGCTGCAAGCCCTTCCATCCTTTTCCCACTGCTCTCCCTGTCCTCTGGCACAAGATGAATGTATTCGGGTTTCCAAAGACAAAATGTAAGTGCCATAGCTGGTATGCGGTGAAGCGCTCCTTCAACTCCAGAGCTCTCACACGCTGCCAGTTTGGATTTACATGGTATGATCTGTTTGTCTCCAGCCTGTTCCCAGCAGCATGCCTCACAGTTACTCATGGTGGGATAGTCTCCAGTGAAGGTAATGTACAGAAAATGCCCTGCTACCATTGCCTGCTCAAATGGAATAGCCACAAAGCTTTATACTGCAATGGGACCACTCCTAGTGTACAGTCTTCTTTCCGTGTGTTTTATTAAGAAACAGCTAGTTCAAAGCATGCTGTATCATGTTCATTTAGGGTCAGCAAGGGAAATCAGTTTTCATTTTCTGATTGTAGATCAGTTATTGCCTTTTGATGTCTTCATTCTGCAGTTCAGGATGTTCAAGGTCTTTCCTGTGCTGCATCTCAGAAACACCTGAATGTTATGAAAACTGCAGCAAAGGACAGTTCCTTCCTGAAGTAGTTTACAGTTTAAATAGGCAGGGCAGGCAAAAGGTGAAGGAACAGAGGAAAAGAGATGCTTTTGGGGTTTTATTGCCTACTTTAGGTGAGATGTGAAGAAACAAAGTGCCAGCACACATTTTCACTGGCACTGTTAAGCTTAAATGGGCACTTGCCTCTGGTATATGTCTGTAAAGGCTATTTATTTTTCTTCGTATTTGAAAGGTGCTGACCCAACACTATAATATATATAATATATACTGGGGACATCACTCAATTACAGGTAAAGAGAAAATACCATGCTAAAAGGCCCTAAATAGAGAGGAGAAAGGTATAATCAGAAGTGGCTGGACGCTGAAAGTAAATAGGTACGAAAGTGGGAGCATTTCTAACATCTGGTGATGGGCCACTGGGACTAACTACTGGGTACCACATTAATTACCCATGCTTTGATGCCTTAATGTGCTTTCCCACACCATTTGCTTTAGTGCCGGGTTGCTGAATAAGCAGAAAGCCCTGTGACATATAGGGCGTCTGAAGAGGTGAACCCCACGAGCCCCTCACATCACAACCTTCTGCATCCAGCAGACTCAGATGCCTTGCATGGCAACTTGCTGCCTTGTGCTTGCTTGCAATAAACCCCTGTGAGTTATCAGCACCTCATCTCTTTCTCTCCCATGTTATGGGATGTGTGAGACTCGCTTCCTTAGCCTGTGGCTGGGCATCCAAGTGGGCAGGGAGAGGGAATGTGCGGGCTGGGGAAGAGGACTGTGCTTCATAGGCAGCCAGCAGCGCCCCTCACCACCAGACCAGTGTGTGAGCTGAAAAGGGGGGTGCTGGGAAGCTGGTTTAGGCTTGGGAAAAACAGTTGGCACGTTGTAATCAGGCAGGAAACAGGAAACGGTGTCGTGAGGTAACAAACAGGAAGCGATGATGGCAGTACAGCACAGCCCAGTTTGGGCTCTGGCTCAAGGAAAGCTCTCCTCTGCTGCTAGGGGAGGCAGTGGGAGCACCTGTGTACCACTGTGTGCTTTGCTCAGATGCTATTTACACTAAGCAGCTATTTAAACAATAAGATGAGAATGGTAAAGGCTTATTTGCACTTGTGCAGCCCTGAGGAGTCTGAAGGATATGAATGAGTCTTCACAACATCCTCTGAGTCATGTTAGTGTTAACAGCTCCACCTTGTATGTCAGGAGAGGGGTAGGGCAGCTGTTGAAGGGGAGGCTTTCTCAAGAGCATGTAAGGGTTAAGTGTCTGCATCTCCATAGAAGCATTGTTTTCTCCTCAAATTCATGCCTAAGGTTGCCTTTATCATGGTTGCAACCATCGTAAAGGTGGTTGTCACACTTCCATTAACGGCGCTGACCCTTCCAGGAGTCACCCTTCACTCACAGCTATGTCAGATGCCTCTTCAGGGAGAACGCTGGAAGGTTTTACCTTTTCCATGACCCTGGATAAGCCGCATGGTTGGCTTAAGGTAGACGCTTCACGCATGGATGGCTGCGGTGAGGTGAGATGAGCCTGTGTCTGCTGAAGGTGACAGAGCAGATTGTGGAGCAACTGCCAGAGCAGTGAGGAAATTCTTCCCACCTATGAAAAATGTGTATCTGGTGTAAAGGCCTCTTAATCACGCTTGCACCCATGAAAAAGAGCTTTTTTGTAGTTATGAGCACATGGGCATTTCTGCCTCTTGCTAGGATGCAAGTTAACTCTGTTTCCAGAAACCCAGCCATGCATTGTGAATTCCATCTAGAGTTCCAGAGAACTTCAAAACCCTCCTCCTAAGCAACTAACGACAAACATAAATACCATTAGTAGAGTGAAAATCAGTGTAATCTAATGTGGGGGGTGTGTGTGACGTGGTCGGGAGGAAGAGAAGAGCCTCTGTGCTATGAGGCAGGAGAGGAGGAGAAGCTATTGATAAAGAAGCTGGCACTGAGACCTCGTGAGTTGAATTGAAAGAGGGGATTAGAGCAGGGCACTTTCTTTTGGAATTATCACACTTTCATCCTGTGTGGATGGTGTGTCCCCCCCCAAAATACATTTTGTTCAGATTGTCTTGTGTTTCTTTGCTGACAATCTGCCAGAGAACAAATGAGTTTAGGAAGAGCAGGGCAGGAACAAAAATGCTTTGGCAATGCTTTGGCATTTTCTGCCAAAGCAGAACATGTAAGGCAAATATTAAACAGTGTTAATAGAAAAGGAATTTCAAGCGCACAGTGATTCATATTTGCAGCAGGAATCTTGACCCTGCTCATAAACCATTGTGGGAGCCGTGTGCCCAAGTACAGGGATTGTCAGAGCTCTTGCATTGTGCCAGCAATGGTTGATTCCTGTTCTGACTGGTAATGGCCTTTCCAGCTATAAACCTAACTCTCAGCAGATTTGTTTGGATATTAAATATGAGTTGGTTTAACTTAATTTATAAAAACAAACACAGTGCCTCTGTGACCTTCTAGGCAGATAAAAACGTAATCAACAAAACCACTGTGAAGCCAGCAACAGCTCAATAAATAAGTCATAAAGCACAGATAAAAGACGCCATCACCAAACAGCCTCTCCCCAAACTGCTTGTTTCCCTCACTTGTCCATGTATTTGCTAAACATGACTATGAGCAAGGTACTGGTTTGCACTCTGGGACTCTTCCAGGGTGGATTGGCTGCAGGGGTAGATGGAGTCTGACCACAATCTCCACTGTGGTTGACAGGAGGAAAGACTCAGTGCTTTGCAGAGGAAATGAGGGATTAAGCCTTTCTGTAGTAGTTACGTACGACACTGCTACCTGTGTGAGAGGCAAGGCCATCACTACAGTATGCGGAAGACATACAGCAATTGTGCATCTGCGTAATGCAGGCCACATAACAGCCAGGGTTATGTTATCTCCAGATATGGACCACTGTACTTGCCTCAGCTGTTAAGTCTGTCCTCACATGATATGTCAGTCAGAAGCCCTGAGTGACCCAGTCAGAGGGGAGGACATTGTGTTTCCCCCGGTCGCATCTCCCCAGGGTTGGAAAGCTCAGTGGAAGGGGTGGTTGATCTAACTGTGGAGATGGGAGTGCCTTTGAGAAGGTGATGGTCTGCCATCAGATTTAAAAGGGGCAGGGCAAAGGTACATGCTGCTCCCCAGAATTAAATGCTGTGCATGGAACAGTTGCTTTAGCGTCTGAAATTATTGTTCTGTGCCTTGTCATTTACCTGATGAATCAGAGAGTTCTGTCCTAACCCTGCAGCATGATAGACCACTGTGCAGCAGAAATGTGCCCCAAAGCTGCACAGGAGAAGAGAAGCAAGGACATAAGGAGGTGTTAAGATCAGCAAGAGGAAGGAGAAAGAGAAAGGATAGTTTTATGGTGCTGAGTCACGCTGTTGCCCAGGCAAGGTTTGAGAGCAGAGTAGGCAGGGTTAGAGCAGGCGCAAGAGGGATGATCAAGTTGAAATCTCAGTGCTTTGGGCGTCACCAGTCAGCAGGGTCACTGCCCGCAAAGTCTGGGAGCTGAGCTGGCAAAACTTGAACAGAGAGAGCGTGGAAGGGGGAAATCTTGATGCTGACTCTCCATAGAGGCTGTAAATTCGAAGTTATGAAAACAGTGAAGCATGGCAGAGGGCCATGGAGTTATGTCAGTTCTGCACAACCAGAGTTTGAATTGTGAACAAAATGTGCTGGGAGTGTCGTACCTGCTGCATAAAATCAGTATGTACTTATGGATCAGGTATGTGAGATAAGGGAATGATGGGCAAATACAGATACATAACTGTCTCTTAAGCCACTGAAGTACCTGTTAGTGAACTGCTGTGCCTGTCGCATTTTAGCATGAAGTAATGAAAAAGACTGAGGAGCAATGAAAATACCTGAAATGCAGTTTTACAGAGATGGTTTCGTCTGTTGGACTACATGGTTGCAGTTGCACAATAACTAATTTCAGCTTTCTCAGCAGCTCATTCAAGGCTAACAGCTGTTGCTGGACAAGCACTGTGCATAATAAAATGCATTCTGCATTTTATCGAGATTCTCCATTTTATCCTATTTTAGGCATATCCCGTATCAAACTGAATTTCTACAAGTATTTCTCATCTGCCCTAACTGAACTCCATGCCCTGAGCTGTATCTGCATCAGCACAGTCCTGCTGCGTGTTGTCTCAGCACCAGTGGGTGCTATAGCTACGGGTATATCCCAGCATCTGTTTCCCATAATCAGCGGGCTGGTTAAAGAGGTAAATGAAGGGCTGTAGCCGAACATGGAACAACTTCTGTGAAGCACTGCAGGGAGCAGCACCCCTCTTGCACAATCCAGCTCTGAAATTGTTTAGGCTGATGGGCTCTGCATGGCTGTGAAATAGCTTCTGTCAGGTGCTAATACAAGGGAACACCAAAGAGTTTCTCAGTCAGGGCCCGTTCTTAAAATTGTTGTTTTGTCACATTGCATTTAAGTGAGTTTGTGCAGTCTTTTGAAAATGAAAGCCAAGTTTAGGTGCAGCCCTTGAGCCAAATCTATTGGTGCAAATGATGCTGAGAGATATTAGTTGTACAGTTGGATCTGAGAACTCTATAAGCTTGTTAAGAGAAAAGGCATTATTTATCGGTACATTTACGGTCCTGGCATCATCTGTGACCCTCAAAAGGAATCTTTGACATTCAGGTCAAGTCCTTACCGCCCAGGAGGATCTCGGAGCTCCCCCTGGTGAGTTCATGTACTGTGGCTCAGAGATGCACTCGCGGCGGGGGGGCGGGCTGGTGAGCAGTCAGTGCACAGGCCCTCTCAGCGAGGACATTTTTGGCCAAGCTGTGGGTTAAATCCAGGTCATATTCTGTGTTCAGCTAATTTGCTTGTGGTTTCTTTGGCAAGGACTTGGGGATGTGCACACGTGCATAGATTCACATATGCTTTCCATCTCCTCCTATGTGGAAGCAGGCACCGCTCCTGTTTTTCCTGTGTAGGATCTGTGATCTATTCTGGTAGCTGCATAGTGCAGTCGTGCCTCCAGTAAATAGTCACAGATTTCCTTGTAAGCTGATGCTTTTTTTTCTTTCCTTTCTCCTGTGTGGCTACACAAAGGCATGTGTCGTACCTGCTTTACCCTGTGGGATCTACATAATCAGGTCCTCGGGTTTTAATGGATTTCAACTCCCTTCTGTCTACGGATACGGTTTCCTGTCTCGTTTTGAGCAGGAAGAGCCGAGTCTTTTTTGGTCTTAGCATTCCTGCTTGCCTCGGCTTTGGGAAGAGTTCTCTGGCTATTTTCCTGTTTGATTTTTGTGTGTGTTTTGTTTTAAGCAGGACAGAGTGCATGTGTGTATGTAATCCATGTGCTCAATTAAGAGAGGCATCTGTTGGGTTTATTTCACATTGCCGAGGAAGGACTGCAAGCAGGGAGCATCTGCTCGGCTTTTTGTCAATGGCTTGTTTTTCATAATTTGCTCTACAGGGTGAATGTTTGGGGAGGGGGAGGTGGCTTTTTATTTCGGAGTTTCATCTTAGATTTGTTTTTATGGTAGGCAGGGAAAAACTGGCTGGGATTTGAAAGTTAATTTCTCTAAGAAAAGAACTGAGGGAGAAACAAATCCATCCCAAGTAAATGGTATTTATGTAACCCTAGTAATGCACCCAGAAGGACTCTTATGAACCATTATTTGCAGTATGAGAATGAAAAAATTAAAGCAATTTGTTACGGTGCTTTTCTAACGCCAGTGGGGGTTTAGGGTTTTGTATTCTTTTCAAAACTAGCAAATTTTGGTTAGATTTTATTTTAGGGAAAGATAGGAAAAGCACCAACCACTAAGATGCTTTTTTGGCATTTTGTCAACAGCAACAGCAACAAATAAAGCCCGGGTTTAAAATAGAGCAGCACTGGTTTCCTGTTCTTATAGGTTTTGCTTTTGTGCATTCAGATGTTGGCCCTATCGCACCTAGCTGATATAGTGAGAGATTTAATTGTCCATAAACGTATGTGCTTCAGAGGCTACTAAACCTGCTGGGGGTGTTTTATACAAGTGTGCTTTTGCACTTGTTTTGTGGCAACATCCTCCAAAAGGGCTGTGGAGGATAATGACTTTGTGATGCCCTGGGAGGACACAGCTGCTGGTGGAGTGGAGGGAACTTAGGAGGAGAAAGCGTGAAACTCCCTCTAATCCCACAAGCGAAAGACTCATCGCAGTGAAACAAGCAAGGACACTGACTTGCAGGTGTAAATGCAGATGATGGGCGAGAGCAACCTGAGGGCAAGATCTGGGTCTTACTGGAAGTCTTTAAAGAAATGGGATTAAAAAGAAATAGTGATCATGTCTTGTTCTGTAAGTGAAACCCAAGCCAGCCCAGCACAGTTATTAAGGCACTTTGAAACGGCATTGCATCTGCATCTCCCATGCCACGAGTTGTCATGGAAGAAGAAGAGTGAGATGTTAATAAAAATAACTTCCCTGACAGCTCAGTCCCACTCCATAGCAAGAGGATGTGTATATATGTGTGTATATATATATGTTATATATCACAATATAAATATGTATAACTTCGTCAGATGAATGCCACTCAGCTGAACAACTTTGTTGACAGCAGTTAGCAGTGTAGCTGTTTTCCATAAAGCAGCTGACAGCAGTTGGTGTGTAAAGTGTGACTGTGGGGCTGGCTGCAGGGTGCAGGCAGACAAGCTTACTTCAGGGGCTTTAAGTAAGCTTGGCTGTCACAGAAGCATGGAACCTGAGGTGTAAAAGGACAAACCACAAGAAACGTCGTAGTAGCAGGAAAGTATTTTCATTGCTTGAAAAAAAAATAAACTTCAAACTTTGTCATCACATTAAAAACATTACATGAGAAGTAATAAACATATTTACACTTCTGTTTTGATTATAAATATACATTATATACAAAATAATGTTATAAAACGTAGAAAGTTCAGTGCTTCTGATTTTTTCTGTTTAAATTACTGAAATACTAGTCTTCAAAATAAACTACAAACAGACAAACTAAAACCCATATTATTGATTTCTGAAGGTCATCTTCAAATTGGTCCTACGTGGTCAGAGCAGAAGGTCAGTAGTGGACATTATGAAGGGGTCTTGTCTGCGCAGTTCAAGGCAGTAGACGGGTTTTACAAGGGCAGGAATATCGCTGTCCAAGAGATAGCATGGTCCAGGTTTCTTCAAAGAGATCTTGTTTCCTCCCTCCTCATTCTGTCCCACCCCGTGGTCTCATTCACATTACAGCACTTTCCACTGGGGTGTCCGGTATTGCTGTAAATATGCATATAAGAAAAGAGCTGCTGTACACCTCTGGTTTCCAGAGGCAGGCTTCCCCTTTCTGTGTAGCAATGAGTGGGTGTGAAAGAAACAGGATGATCCTAGAACCTCCTAACTCCAATCTCTACTTGTCTTGGCAGAGGGTGTCTCTATGGATGGGTATTTGGAACTTGGATGAAGGATGGGAGATGGGGTTTTGCAACCAGATGGAGAAACTGGGGCGGGGGGAGGGAAGTCACACTGCTCCTTCTCCTTCAGAACATAACAGCTGCAATTTTGAGACTATTTGCAGTAGAAGGTGGCATCTAATTCAGAAACACAACATAAACCCCCAACTCTGTGTCAAAATAAGGCAGGGGAAGGGAGAGAATGAGGAAGGAGAAGAAAAAAGTAATGTCTATTCACTATCATTGGTAGTGCAAAGGGCATGAAAACAGCTGAGACAGCTCAGCACATAAAGGTTCTAGGAGCTGATTGATTTTAAACGCATTTGTAAGGCTTTAAATAGAGCTGGGAACACGCCTCCTCCTTATCAATGGGGAAGAGGCTGTACACATTCCTTATCGCAACTTTTCCTTCTCGAATGTTTCAATCCACAAAAACTCTGTCCCACATTGTGGCTTGGGTCAATCAGTTCTCCAGAGCATCACCAAATGAGATGACATGTAAATTCGGTATTCCTCTTTCCTTCCTCCTCTCGCCCCTTACACAGTCTCCAATACATGCAGCAGGAGAGAGGAGACGCAAGTAGCTGTGTAGCAGGAAGTATCAACCGCCCCTGCCCAATACTGTTCAGGTAACTGCAGAAAGAGCAGTCAAGTCTTTGTTTGGGATTGTTAGATTCTCTTAACACATTTTAGGCACTTTTAAACCCAGGAAAAACATGGAGACCTCGTTTATACTGTATCCATTATCTGCATAGCAATGTGTCTTTCTTCACACCTTCCATGGCAACATCTGTGATAGTTAAGTGCCTCCTCATCTACTGGCACCTCCTGTAACCAGAGTTCTGGAAAGCCAGGGGTCTGTCCATGAGGAACTGGCCTCAGTATCTTTTAAAAACAAAATCCAACAACATGTTTAACCCCTCTCTCTTCCCTCTGCCTCCCCTCTTCTATAGCCAATGCGATTTCTGGTATCAAACTTCAAGCAAGGGCAGTAAGAACAAAAAGGTGTATTGCATCTTTCAGTAAATTCACAGTCTGTCCAGTTCACCCAGTTCCATCCTCCGCCTGAGAGCAGCAAGTTGCATGTAAGTAAAAACAGTCCAATCCAGTTCTGAATTGTAAACAATGCAGCAGGAACGTCCATCTACTGGCATTACCATATCTGAGGTGCAAATGGGCTGATCTTCAGTCTTATACCTGTCAGGATATAAAATAATACCAGCAATGAGAAGGAAGCACAGCACAGAGTACCGCAGAACTAACAACTATGTAAAACCAAAGCAATTTAAGCCAGATATTACTGCAGATTAACTATCAGAGTCCAGTGGTTTTGGCTGGGTCCAGAGACAAAGAATCCCCAGCAAAAGATGTTGTCTTCATGATGAGTAGCCTCTCTACCTGGACTGAGGGGAAGAATGCTTACAAATATGGGTGCATTAGGTCTCTGTAAAAAGCATACAGTATAGCTAAATAGCTTGTGTTCAGAAGCATTAAAGCTGAATTATGTGGAGAGAGGTTTCAGGGGCTGGCATTCTGAAAATAAAAGTACTTCTGTACTTTGTATGTATATAAATCTGGAAGTCTAGCTTGGGTCAGCAAGACCTTCAAAGGGAGATACGGTATTTAGGTCAGTCAGTGGGAATGAAGTGTCTAGCTGTCATTTGTATCTTTGAAAATCCTTTCACTTAGTCTTAAACTTTTAATACTGCTGGTTGACTTGTGTTCCAGCTTGCCTTCAAGGGGAAATCTGATATCCACCCTGGCAAGGGAGACAGAATCCCACAGATCCGACTTCACAGATCACTGCTACATAGCACAGCAAGCTTCTCTTTCCTCAAGCCTGAAACTACTCTGAAAGACAGCTCCACTGAGGGAGGCAGGTATTGGTTAACATCAAATTGCCTTTAATTCCATGGAGCCTTTTTCGAAAGGGTCAGTAATTCTTTAGGAACTGGTTGCTTCTTTAATAACTCCTTTTTAGTGTCTTCAGAGTTCAGTCCTAGGCACTTCCTTTTTCGTGCATCTACCCTCTGACTTTCCATATAACGTCGAGACTTCCTACATGGCTTTTATGCCTATCCACTAACACATTCAGCTACCTTCCATCTGCTGTTGGAAATCTACATAGCTTACCCATTTCCACAGAACACAGATTATCCATTGCAGTCATGGGGAAAAAACATGGGTTTACATCAATGGGCCTACGAGCGATTACTATTTCTGGTTTTGCCATCTACCTATTTAAGAGGAAATAATCCTACAACATGCTGAATTTTTATGCGCTGATGTTTTGTGCTTTCATCCCCTGCTGACTTATCTAAGCTCAAAATCTCTGCTTTAATAGCATCAGGGCTGCTAATTTCCTTATTTTCTTCACTGTAAGTTCTGTGTGGGCCACAGGAGAGGAGAGGTGAATGCTGGGAAGCATCAGGATCCCTGGAAATAGAGTAACTTCCTCATATGCTATTCTAAAGGATAATTTACCCCCTTACTTGGTCATTTATGCTTGTCCACCTGTGTTCTTACTTACCTCTGTGGCTATGATGCACTCATTCCTTTCTTCTGTTATCACAAAGACAGACTGGTACATTGAATCCCTCGGAGAGCATATTGCTGATATCCTACATTCCGGCTTTTCACTAAGGCAGGGGAGAGAGAAATTAACATTAATTGACTTCTAACAAGCCTGACTCTCAAAATCTGTCATGAATATGGAGGGCTGGAATGAGATAGCCGTGAAGGTGTGGGAGCGGAGTGCAGAGGACGAAGTTTACCATGTTCTATGTGGTGGCAGGACCTTATACTAGAAAAGTGGAAGTAAGCAATAGCTACTGTCTTCCTACACTTCTGCTGTGTCCAACCTAGTAGCTTACTTCTCAGAGCCCTCAGTATAACAGCTCCAAGCTGATCCCAGACAAGGCTTTCAGTACATGCATCAGAAAACTGATGAGCAAATGCATACTTGCCCTTTTCTTTCTCTGAAGAAAAGTAGTTGTTTTTACTCTGTCCTTCTTCTCAGTGAGCAGATCATTTTGCCTTTTTAATAAGTAAAATACTTATTTTTAATTGCTATATGCCTTAAGTGCTGTTCCTCCAAGATCTATTGAGGAAGGAAAGACACTTTTTGCTTTCACCGCTGACTTAGCCACTCTCATTGCCCTTCACAGTACCCATACTCGCAACACCCTGCACAAACACTTAATCTAGTTGCCTTAGCAAAGGATAACACTTGGCTTTGACAGGCATACTCCAGTATGAATATTCCTGGATTTTCTCTGTTTTGTTTTGTACATTATCTGTTTGACGTTTCTTTTTCCCCCCCCGTATTATCTCATTAGCTTCTAGATTGGAATGAAGATGAGAAGCCTTAACAAAGACTAGAAGGAAGACTGCATTCTCACCTGTGTAATCGGAGGGGAGACTTTTCTCCTAAACATTTTTCACTTTTGTAATATTTCTCCTCCTGTGTCCCTCTACTTGTCAGGTCTTTTACCAGATTGTAGTCCAGTTTATGATTCTTGGGTTTGTAGTTTGATTTCTCCAGCCCACAGTCCACTTCAAGGTCTTTGTTTTTATTGGTGTTTTTGAGCTGGGAGGCTGGAATGAGATTGTCCTTCTGAAAGTCAGACAAGTTGTTCATTGTCTCCAAGTCTTGCTCTGGGTGCATCCTCATCTGTCTGATGACCATTGCTATCATGCAGAACAGTATGAGCAAAGCCACGAGTCCCACCCCCATGGATATAGCAATCCAGGGGACTGGCTTAGGAGGAAGTGTAACGGGCACTGAATAAACTGGCAATTCACAGCGGTTGCCCATGAAGCCAGAAGGACAGTAGCAGACAAAATTGGCACTATAAAGTCCGCTGTAGCATGTGCCTCCATTCTCACATGGTCCAGAAGCACATTCATCTCTGGTTTTGATGTCACAGTTCCTGCCACTGTAGCCTGGCAAGCATGTGCAGGTGTAATCGTTGATCAGGTCATGACAAGTTCCCCCATTGGAACACGGGTTTCTGGCACAATCATTGATGTTTATCTCACATTTCTGACCAGAGAAGCCAGGCCGACAGCGACACACACGGATCTGACCAAGGTAAAAGCAATTGCCATCTGAGGAGAAAAAAGTACAATTAAAAACAAATTAATCTGCAATGCACTTCACTCAGAAACCTAAACCTCCCCTGGTTAGCATTTTGTGCTATCTCAATACGGAAATTATTTTACAGAACAACCTCATCTCTAAAAGTTCTTTTTAGGTTACCCAATTGTTTCACTGTGCCTTAAATTATTCCCCTTCTAAATACACAACAAAGTTAATTTAATTTTGTTAATCCTGCCATCATCTGATAAGTCTTGTGCACTGATTTGTTGCACGGAAAACGCCAGTGAAAAGCCCAGCAAGTGACTAGAATTAGGGTATATGTGGAATATAGCAGGGAGAGGGACTAATGTAATAAAGAGTAGAGGTCAGATTGGATTTCTATCACTTCTGCACTGAAAAGCACGAGTGATGCAGAGACGCGGAGTTTGGGATATAAAGACTCACCATTTGCACATGGGTTGCTTGTGCACCGGTCCACTTTT
Organism: Psittacus erithacus; assembly: GCA_009867235.2. Taxonomy (NCBI): domain Eukaryota; kingdom Metazoa; phylum Chordata; class Aves; order Psittaciformes; family Psittacidae; genus Psittacus; species Psittacus erithacus. Next base: position 53,005 of record WYDI02033241.1, on the reverse strand, counting down.
TTTTCACAGTTCGACCCTGTGAAGCCAAAAGGGCAAATACAAGTGTAGCTGGCTCCTTGGTCTTTCTCCAGGCAGGTGCCACCATTGAAGCATGGAGAATCTATACATGTCAAAGCGCTGTGCTCGCAGTGAGTGCCATAGTAGCCAGGGGGGCACAGGCAGTGATAACCATTCTCCATATCCTGCAAAACACAACATTAGGCCACTGTTATTTGATGGCACCAAATAATAGCTGTTTGCATGCTTGATTTTGGTCATCAATGAGCACTGTTCAGTCCCTGCCCATCCACTGATGTTCAGTCCCTGCCACACTGATGTGACAAAGCTGACATTTGGCAAGTAAATAACTGCATCCTGGACTGTGGGAGATAGAGCTGTGAATCAGCCATATGCAGCTACACAAGATGCAGTTGTAGGGAGCCTACAGGCAGCTAGACAAAAACATTACTAACACCACTACTGTCTATGGGGATCCTGGAGGTCTCCCAAAGCAGACTGTGGCATGTGTCAACCTATACAGCTGGGATCAGGCTATTTGTCTTCAGCATGGGAGCCTTTTTTGTTTTACGAGGGCTTATGCTGCTTTGCTGTAGATAAGTCTCCACCACCTAGCTCACAACCAAACTGTTTTTTCTTTCCAAGTCATGTATATCCAAGGCCTGGGGAAAATGGAGCTAGGGTCTTGCACCATTAGCTTTAATCTAAACATGCATCAGATTATATTTGCTATCTATAATTGATCAGCCTTTATCAACAGGTAAAATCAATCATTGTCTGAAGCCGAAAACATACTGAAACACTAGACTGCAGGGAACTAAAAATGCAGAGCCCTGTTTCACCGAGAGTGTTCCAGCTGATTGCCCTCATATTGTCTGACACGGCAGCAGAAAACAGAAGTCTTCTTTTATTGGCTATTAAAATAAAAACTTAGCACATTTCTGTATGAACCTTGGTTTGAGAAGCTTGTTTTTTACAGACCTGCTCCCTCACCATCCTTGCATCTTGCCAGGTTCTCATAATGGCTGCCATAGAAACCTAGGGATCAGTTGACTAGTTCTAATCTAGATGATACATCTCCTCCTGTAACAGACTTCCTTCCCTGACACCTCTTGGGAAGGGTTCAGTGTGGTAGTTGTGAGTGTCAGTAATGAACCTGTGTACTATCGAATTCCCATTATGTTGTTACAGAACCATTTGTGGGTAAGGTATACTGGGGCTTGCTTCACACAGAGACTTCACATTTGAAATGCCCTCACCGTGCAACTGCCACCATTCCTACAGGGGTTGCTGTCACACTCGCTGATCTCATGTTCGCAGTCAACACCAGTGAAGCCAGGTTTGCATGAACACGTGTAGCTGCCCTGGCCGGTGTTCATGCAGGTTGCTCCATTTTTGCACGGTCTGTGGTGGGTGCAGTAGTTCAGATCTGCAGAGATAGCAGAAGATGGAGAAGATGTCTTTTATGGCTGGGAAAAGTCATCCAGCCCTCACCATTCTATGATTCTATGATGCTTTGATTCATATTAACAAACTTTAGTCAATAAAAAAGACAGAATTTTCAATGACATAATTAATTCTGCAACCAACAGGAATAGTGGGGATGATAACCAAGGTTATCATCAGTAATAATCAGGACTTATAGATTATTGTCAGGTTTAGATACTTCTCCATGTCCATCACTGTAATAAATGAGCTCTTAAAATCTCAAAATGCATTTTGAGACCTGGCAGAAGTTTAACTTTCTTACTGCTTTTGTATACTCTCCCTTTTTTATGGGGATAAACTTATTAGCTGCAATGGGATTAGATGCCAAGTGGAGAATGTACTTCCTAAGTGTGTGTTCTCCAAAAGACACACCACAACACTATGTACGCAACATGTCACAGACTAGGACAGTAAGCCCCATCTTTGCAAGGTGTGCTGCGAGGCACATTCTGGGGAGGTAGGGAGGGAATAATGATGTTTTGGCTTGGAGATTTAAACAAACACTGGAAATCTTTTATTGTTTATTTACCATGCTCTCTTGTTATGAATGTTGGTAGTTTAAACTGTCTAAATGCTCTGCTAAGCTTGACAGTCCTCTTTTTTTCCCTTTAAATTTAAAACAGAGGTTAAGTGCACAAGTTCATAGGACGTAAGCAGAAAATCTTTATTATCTCTATAAATGCCATAGAGTAATTGGAATACAATTGGTTAATAGGTAACTACAAGCAGAAACAGAACCATGCAACTTTACTTTTCCTGCTTAATTCATACTGCACCATCTTAATCCTTTAACTGTCCTGAAAACACTTAGCTTGCTTTGAGCACTTCATGATCTCAGTGCCAGCAGTGCATGTATGGCCTTGAGGACATGACTGCTCAGCTGGCTACAGTTCAGTGATTCAGTGGGTTGAATAGGTGGAAGTGGTCTGGTGTACCTTAAAATGGAACCTGTACTTTTCATTCTTGCTTACATGATTTTTCTCTCATGCTCCAGACTTATTACATGAGTTAACTTCCTTGTATGCAAAATAAGGAAGGCCCAAATGATGGTGTTTACTGCTGCTGGAAACTGTTTAGTAAATTGTTATAGTTGTACAGGGGATAAGTTAAACCTCACTGGAGCAGGCAGAAAACTTGCCTGTTAACACTCATCCATGTTGTTGGGGTTTTTTCCCCAAGAGAAAAACTTCTTTTTTTGCAAGAGCTACTAAAAAAGTTCGCTTGTTTTCAACCAAAATTGCTACAAATACAGGAATTGGTATCTAGGACAGCGGGGTACAAGCCTATGGACATGAACCTGGCAGAAACTTAGTTCTACATCCAATGGGTCAGATTCCTTAGTCCAGTACTAAGGAGTACCCAGTCTTGACCCATAAGCATGACCTTCAGAACTAACCTTGATCACAGAAGAGGCCACCCCATCCTTCGTCACATATGCACTGCCACTGTGTTTTACATGTCCCGTGGCGGCAGCCTATATGGGGAATGCATTCGTCACAGTAGCGGCCTTGCCAGCCGGGGCGACAGCTAAAAGAAAAGCCAAATTAAAACATTAATGACATGGAAAAGAGTTGAAGTTTCTATTACAAAGGGGCGTTTTAACTGAAGTTCAGATTGTGATTGCCATCTACTCACATGCACTCTCCAGGCTTGTTGCAATATCCATTCTGTTCGGTGCACCCAGACAGGCAGATGGCTGTAAAGAGAACATAGAAAAGCGGAAACATTTAGGTAAATACACATGGCACTACAGAATATACTTTCCAAAGGGTGAATGCCAGCTTTAAAATAAATACTTTGAAAAGAAGCTTTGCACTGTCAAAGCCTTGTTTTAAAAATTCTTGGTGCAGGGAGCTCTGGAGCAGGAGGAAGTGAGAAAGGAGAGCCAACACTTGACAAATTGTCCTTTAGTTTTTCTGTTTATGCAACAAACATGAACTCTTGCTAGAAAAGGAGCAAGAGGAGGTGGTTTTGGCTTGTGCTCACATTAAGATTCCCACTACTACACCACAACACCTGCCTCATCTCCTCTGGCAACAGCAATGGTAGAAGCAGTTGCATGGACATTGTAAGCTGGAACAGGTATCGCGGATTCAAGGTTATCAGCCCAGCTCCTTTCTCTGCTAGCTCACTCTTTGCTGGTAGTGCTCACAGAGGTGAAGCACAGCGCTGGCAGGCAAAGGAGGCAAAGTCCTCAGCATGCAACCTTCTCTCTCCAGGCAGGGAGTGGAAAGGTCAGCACGGAAACATGGCCCCAGGAGCCTGCAGGTAACCATGCACAGTGCCTTGCTGCAGCGTCAAAGACACCGTGTTTTAAGGACTGACCACAGTGACAGCTACAGCCAGGGTCAGGCCAGCTCTTGGAACCGGACAAGGGGACATGGGTTTGGGTCCCTTCAGCAAATAAGCTCCCTGATGGCATGGGGGGCTGCGTTTCCTCAAGGCTTCTTGGGCACCATCCCTTCTCCCATGCTCGCACAAACCCGCTCAGCACAGAGCAGGGCCTTGGGGAGCCAAAGTGGGTGATGCTGCATAGGGTGTTGAGGCCCCAGCGCTGCTCTCAGTGTGTGTGGGGAGCCTTCAACCTCCCTCTGCCTCTCGGCAGCCGTTGCCGGCGGCAGGGCACTTACGTTCGGTGCAGTACCCGCCGGTCCAGCCCGGCAGGCAGGCCAGGCTGCCGTCTGCCTCGCAGACGTAGTGCCCGAAGCGGTCGTCGCGGCGCTTGCAGAGGCGGGAGCAGCTCTCGCCGTAGTAGTTCTCGCTGCAGACCACCCGGTAGGAGTAGCGCAGCTGGGTCAGGGGGCTGCTCTGCACGTCCTCCGACCAGTTCTCACCCACCGACAGCGACCGCTGGATCGACATCTGGCTGATGAGCCAGTCCTCAGAGGGCGGCCGGGAGCCTGCAGGAGAGCGGTCCCGTGTCAGCGGCCACCGTGCACCGCACACCGCCCGCTACCGAAACCGCAGCGAGGCAGCCCCTATCCGGATGGAGGGGAGGGGAGCCGGCCCCCCCATCCCATATAGATACATATATATATGTATAGACATATACGTGCGCGTATATAAGCGTGTGTGAGGGTGAGGTGCCCCACGTACGAGGGCGGCCGTCGGGGTGCGCTCACCCAGGCCGAGGGGGGATCAGCAGAGGGGCCTTTGAAAGCGAGGGCTGCCGTGAAAAATCCTTTTCCTCTCGGCTGAGAAAAACATCCCAAAGCCATTATTCCTTTCCAAAGGGCGGAATTCGAGCAAGGTGTAAAATACAGGAAAAGGCGGCCGGGGCTCGCTGGCAGCCTCCCGGCTTTCTCACCGCAGCCCGCCTCGCTTTCCCACGCCAAAAATAAACCGGAGGAAACGCAATTGTGTTGGAGATTAGGCCAGGGCAGAATCAAAGCGGCCCCTGATGGATATCGTCGGGGGACCGGCTCCTGATGGTGGGATAAAGCCGGTCCCGGGAGTTATGGTATAAACAGCTGAGCCGGGGCTGCCGTTAACCGTTTCGGGATTGGGGGGGGGGGGGGGGGGAGAAAGAGGGGGGAAA
>WYDI02033241.1:0-47972 GCA_009867235.2 Psittacus erithacus | reverse complement strand
GGTGGGCGAGAAGTGGCGTAGCGGGGGGGGGGGGGGGGGGTGGCCCATCTGGGGGGGGGGGGGGGGGGGGGGGGGGGTGAAAAGGGGGGGGAAAAGGGGCGCTGCCGACGCGAGAGCGACCCCTGCCGGCGGCGCGCGGCTGTAGTCACCTTCCGGCAGGTAGTTGGCGGGCGCGTGCCAGGCCTGGATGATCAACGAGAAGGTTCCCTGGGGGAAGAGCGGGAGAAAGACCGAAGTCAGACGGGACACACGGTTACCCGGCATCCCAGTGGGCACCCGGCATCACCCCAGCAACCAACTGGGCGCTCGGCATCCCAACAGGAGCCCTTGCACCCCGCCCGGCATCCCAGCGGACATTGTGGCATCCCAAACAGGCATCCCACCGGGAACCTCACCAGGCACCCAGCATCCTACCCGGAGCCCTGACACCCCACTGGCCACCCAGCACCCCCCCGGGCACCCTGGCACTCCACGAGGAACCCGACTGGGTATCCCTGGCATCCCACCGGGCATCCCACCGGGCATCCCAGCACCCTCGGTACCCACCCGGCGTCCCAACCGCCCCCTGCACCGGCGTTCTCCCCGCGGCTACAGCCCCTGGATCCTCACACTCCCTCCCCCCCAAATACCCCCCCTTTAATAACGTTTATTATTCCAAGTGTTTCTGGACTGGGTGCGCTTTTTTGCTGCCTTTTTTAAAATTTCTTTCTTTTTTTTTTCCCCTCCTTTTTCTTTCCCCTTTTCTTCCTTTTTTCTATTCTTTTTTCCCCTTGCCTTTCCTTCTCCTTTAAAGGAAGTTCTGGGAATTAGTCTAAAGGCGAAAGAGGTTTGTTTACGCTGCCGCGCTTCGCCTTGCCCTGCCGCCCTCCTGCCCCAAAGCCGCGATCAGGTTAGAAGTGGAATCTCACCGGCCACGTGAAGTTAAAGGGCAACTTGATGGGGCTGTCAAATCTCTCCGTGTCCTTAATGCTGAAGGAGTTTGTCCCCAGTACCGGGGTGATGATGCTGCCGAAAGTGCAGGAGCCCGGGGAGACCACAGCCTGAAAATGCTTCAAGCAAACGCGGAAGAAGGTCCTGCAGTGTGGGGAGCAGGGCTTCCCGCTGGCCAGCGACCCGTGGCTGTTCACGAATTCGTGCAGCTCCAGCTGGAAGACGCCAGAGCCGGACACCCTCTGCACAAAGGGGAGACACACAAAATAGCCAAATCAGACCTTACCCGGCTCCGCCGCGCAAACTTGTGCCATCACCCACTTTACAGCTCGCGAACCCTCTTTATTTTTGGGATGTGCCATTACCTGCTGCAAAATCATTAACAGAAACGTCAAGCCAAAGGTGCGCAAGGCTGTCATCCTTGTGTTATTCGAGCTCCCAGGTCTCAGTGGGTTTAGTTTTCCTCCTGTATTCCTCAAACGGTCCAAGCGAGCGGTTCTCGGTCGAGGGAGAAAAGAGGCGCTTCAAGGCGGTTCGGTTCTCCTGGAGCACCTCGCTCTTTCAAATATTCCCCGAGCGCCAGCAGAAATCGGAAGGTAAAATCCAGGTGTCGATCCGCCCCCTTTCTGGATATTAATCCTGTAGCCCACCGCCGAGCTCCGATCGCCGCCGTCGCCTTTATAAACTCCAGGGCCGGGTGGGATTGGTGGGAGCCGCGGAGGGGAGCGCTGAGCGCGGAACCGCTCCTCCTTCGGCCGGTGCTGACCGCGCTCGGTAAATGGAAAACTTGCCTCGCTTCGAGCTGTTTATATAGTTGCCTCGCATCCTCACAAGCTCATTATGTAAACTGTCAGTCAGACTCACGGGAGATCCCTCCCCTTTTCCATCTTTCCTTTCTGGAAAAAAAAAAAAAAAAAAGAAAGGAAAAAAAAAAAAAGAACCAAATGTTGCAGAGAGCTCTCGTATCCAGAATTAATACCCTGCTGCTGCCGCCGCCGGTGCCGCGCTGCCCGCCGCGGGGCCGAGCTGATTACGGCCGAGCTGAGCATCTGGTGAGATATTTACAGCGCTCACCCGGGGAGAGACCCCTCGAAAATCAGACGCCGCTCCGCAGAGCAGCCTTCCACGGCGGGCGAACAATAGATGAAATGTTTAAACAACACGTTAGTTAGCTAGTTAGTTTGCTTCCCCTTCTTTCCCCCCATCCTCGCCCGCTCCTGGTATCCCCCCGCCCGCTCTCGCCCCGGGACCGGACGGGGCGGTTGCGAACGGAGCTGCCCTTCTTAGGGGGAAGCTGGCCCCGGGTGGAAAGGAAAAGTAAAACGGTGCTTGCTCGACGGGCAGGCAGCCGGGACGGCCCCGCCGCTGCCTCCGGGGCGCAGCAGCGTGCTCGGAGGGGGAAGAAGGGGGAAAAGCCTTGCCGCAGGCCTGCGTGATTCCTGACCCCGGCTAACGTCGATGTGCAGAGACCCACCGAGAGAGGGGCCGGGACATGGGCACGGCAGGGGTCTGCGGGGTCTGCACGTTCTCGGTTGCCCTTCCGAAACGGTTGGAAAACGGGCACTAAAGCGAGGTGGCTGAAGCCGGAGGCAGGGACGGAGCCCGTCTTTCCTGCTGCTGCCCCGGCCCCCAACAACACGGGCGAGGCGGGAGCGGGGCAGGGGCCGGGGTCTGGCGTGTGCCAGCAAAGCCCTCGGCCAGCGGCAGCGTGCGCTTATTGTTGGGTCGCGTGTCCCTCATTAAAGCCAAGCACAGAGGCGGCCTTTCATGTGGCTTTTTATTTCAGCTTGTTAAATGGATGGGAGGCCGGAGGGGGGGAGGGAAGGAGGGAGAGATAAACCCTCAGCTGTATGATAATGAGGGTTTGCCACCTCTGTGCCCGCTCGCAGGGCCGCGGATCACCTGGGGAGCAGCGCCGGGGCGCAGCGCAGTGCGAGGCCGCCTCCGTGCTCCCCCGAGGGGTCCCTCTCACAGCGTTAATTCTCCGTCCGGGCTCTTTTGGGGGAGAATAAAGAAGAAAAGCCAGGATCTGGTCAATCTAGGGGCCAGGCCGGGTGAGGAGGGCTCACTCCAGCTGAACCTCCCCGGCAGTCCCGCTTCCTTGGAAGCAGCTTTGGTCCGGGATGCAGTTCGGGTCCGTGTGAGAGCAGACGCCCGCAGGGGAGGAGGGGGGCACGGCTTCCACGGAGAAATAGCTGAGCTTTGAGCAGGAAAAAGCCACGGACACGGCCGCCGCCGTGAGCGGTACCACCGCTTCTGGGTCCTGACAGGTTTGGGGATAGGGCCAGACGGGGAACCAGGATTGAAACTTCCCCCTGAGAAAGCCGGAGCCGGGGGACACAAACGCTGGCAACGCTGAGGAGCTGCACCCGAGGTCTGGAGGCATTGGCCCGGCTGTCCCGGGGATGCACGCTCACTCGTGTGCGCTGCCTCGGTGGGCAAGGGCGAAAGCCCTGTCCGTGGTGGAGCTAAACGGCAAGGCAGAGGCACAGGCGAGGAGCTCTTTTGTCTCGGCCTCGTAAACAAGTGGGAAGGAGGAATGTGTCGCTGCTGATGTACTCGGAATTTTGCTGCGATCCGCCCGGCCAGATCCCGGCTTTACCAGCAGCAGCGTCAACTGTCAAAATCAAATCTGATGCTAATAGCTTCGGTACTAAATAAAATGAGAGGCCAGATAACATCAGTGCTTGATAAATGGTAATGAGTGTCTAACCTAGGGGAACAGAAGGGCTGTGGGGCTCTTTAATTCAGTATTGAAAGGCTAGCTGGGTACTGCAGGCTCTAGCAGATGTTAGTATGTGTGTGTTTTGATTTTTGACTTGTATTGGACGTTTATTAGGCTAACCAGAGCCACCCCACGCATGGCCACTTGGTCCAGGCACCATCTGGCACAAGCAGGGCGGCGTGCAAGAATAGGGCCTCGCTTCGGTGAGGAGGATCCACAGGCAGCATCTACCATATGGACCCGGAGCTAATGTAGGTTAAAGCAAGACAAGCTGATCTCTGCTTTTCACAGCTCCGCCAAACCTCCCTGCCCGTCCCGGCAGCGGGTACCTGGGCGGCCGGGGGAGCGCTCCCACCTCCGACCCCCCCAGACCCAACAAAAAGGGTGCAGCCCCTGGCCCGCTCAGCGCCTTTCCTTGAGCAGCCGCTGTGTTTGGAGTCAAACTTCGCACCAAGTTTGGCTTGTTCCCGGCAGCAGAAGTCGCTGCAGCTCCCCACGTGTTGTCGCAGCCCCATCATCCCCCCCCAAAACAAATATTTTCAGAAGTGGAGCAAAACAGAATAAAATCCTCATCGAAACTCCAGGGCATTATTTTGATTACGGCTATAAAAAGAGTCCGTAATAAAATAATAACCGGGGAATATAATAAACCACCTGCTGCATGTTGACACACGAGCACACGGAGTTCAGATTAAATAAATAATAATAACAACAATAAAAGTTGCATTAGTAGCACCAAGCAGCTGAGCCTGAAAAGCCGACGGGAAGCAGGACAGCAGCACAGCTCCTGCACTTCCCCGTGCTCAACGCGCCATCCCGGGTCGCTCTGGGGAGCCACCGCGACTCCCCCCTCCAAGGCCTCGGCTCATTTCATGTCCTGGGATGCGGGGTGCCCGCAGCCGCCTTCTGGGTGCTGAGTAGGATACGGTGATGGCCATTCCCTGTCCTTGCCACCCTGCTCCCCATTTACTCCGGCTCCCTTAAGTGGGGTCAGGGTACTTCTTTCCCCCCCCCCGCCGCTATCGAGCATCATTTGCTGCCGGTTTATCTCCAGCCTGGCCCAGCTCAGCGGGCGCGTGGCCAGGCCAAACGCATCTCGCTAACGAGACAACGTTAATTAATTCCGGCCAGGTGAAAGTTGCCAGCCTGCCCAGTCCCCCCCCACTCCCGCCCCGTGCCAGGCCGCCCTCCTTCGCTCCCGGGAAGTGGAGGAAACACGTCCAGGGATGTGGTTGAGCTCCCTTCAGCTCCTTGCTGTTCTGCGGACCCCCGGGATGGAGGGGAGGCTGCACGCACAAACCCAGCACCTGCAGCGTGCCCCAGCCACCATCCCCACTTTTCTCACTTCCCGACAGCTCTGTGTTTTAACCTGCCCGCCCGACCCATGGGGGAAGCTCCCGCGGGGATAGGTTTGTGCACGGGGGCTCCCGGTAACGTCTCAGCCACCAGAGGGGGAGGCTCTACCTGACTCCTGCCGGGCTGCTTTCACAGTCCTACTGATATAGCACTGGCTGGACAGAGTCTGGGCGCTGCACGGGGGTTTTGGAAGGTTGTGCGCCTGAGCTAGAGGCTGCCCCTTCCTCCCCAGTGTCCGGGACTGTCCCCTAAGGCAGGACGAAGCCGCTGTCGGGCAAGCCGGGCTTCCTGTCAGGGCCAAGTTTGGCTGGGGGTGTCCTACATCTTCACAGAATCATAGAATGGTTTGGGTTGGAAGGGACCTTAAAGACCATCCAGTTCCAACCCCCTGCCATGAGCAGGAACATCTTCCGATAGACCAGGTTGCTGTAAGCCTCATCCAGCCTGGCCTTAAACATTGCCAGGAAGAGGGCCAGCCGCAACTCTGGGCAACATGAGCCAATGCCTCACCACCCACATAGTAAAGAATTTCTTCCTGATGTCTAATCTAAATCTCCTCTCTTTCCCTTTAAAGCCATTACCTCTTGTCCTGTCTCTACATACTCTTGTAAAAAAGTCCCTCTCCAGATTTCTTGTAGACCCCCTTTAGGCACTGGGAGCTGCCCTAAGGTATCCCCTGAGCTTTCTCTTCCAGGCTGAACAAGCCAGCTCTCTCAGCCTGTCTCCATAGAAGATGTGCTCCAGCCCTTAGAGCATCTCTGTGGCCTCTGAACTAATTCCAACAGGTCCATGTCCCTCTTGTGTTGTGGTCCCCAGAGCTGGGCACAGGACTGCTGGTGGAATCTCAGGAGAGAGGAGCAGAAGAAGAGAACCCTCCTTCAACCTGCTGGTCACGCTTCTTTTGGCTCAGCCCAGGGTACAGTCGGTTTTCTGTGTTCCAAGCGCACACTGCCGGGTCATGTTGAGCCCGGGCCTCGCGGAACACCCCCGGTCCCGCCTCCCCTCCTCATCCCGGAGGGGGACAGGGACGCGGGGCCCGGCAGCAGCGCGCCGGCCCCTCCATACCCCGCAGACGCCTTTCCCGGGCTCCGTCCCGCCTCCGCCGGGCCGCGGGCTGCGGGGCGCTGGGGGACCCTCTCCGCAGCCCGCGGGCGGCTCCCCAGTGGTCGGGTCTGTGGTAAGGACTTTGTAGCATCCCCAGCGCCGAGGCGGGAGGGACGTTTCCTGTGCACCTTGCTCGCCTTTCCCGGCCCTGAGCTTTGAGGCTGGCTTGGCCTCTTTGCTCCCTTCATTAGTGACTGGGCCATTTACTTCGGTGCTCGACAGCCCTTCATGCGCAGAGCCCCGATTCCCCGATGGCTTTTAAACCCTCTTAGCTAGAAAGTTGCGCATCGATTCAGCGCTGACATACACCGGGAGCCTCTAAGAAAAAGAGAAGAAAAAACCTCAACCTACAAGATAGAAAAGAGAAGAAGAAATCCCCCTTGCTCGTTTTGTTTCTGCCTAAATGCCCGTGGCGCGAGCATCCCTCGGGGGAGCGCGGCTCCGAGGGGTGTTAATGTGGTCGATTCGGGGTACAAATGTTTGGAAATGTTTCCCGATCCGCACAGAAGGAGGGGGGATTTGCAAACTGTTGCTGCCACATGGCCCCTCCAGCCTGCCCATTCTCATTGTAATGAGGCCGGCGCGTGCCTCATCTGCCGCGCGAGCGCTGCCACGAGCCACGACCACCGCGACCATCGCGACATGACCAACACGACCACCGCGCACCCGACTCCGGGACCCGCCGGCAGCAGAGCGGGCACAATCCAGGGCTGCCGCCGGCGGTGCCGATGCCGGTCCCGGCCGCGCTGCCCGCAGCCCTCTCACCCGCTGCCGCCCCTCGCCCGGCCCTCCGAATGGAGAACACTTCAGTGACAGGCTGTAACGATCAGCGCCGAGTCTCCCGCTCCCAATCGATGGCTTCTTTTCCATACAAATGCCCGCTTATGCCTTTATGTTCTCCATCTGTTTGTAGCTAACACCTGCCATTCAATAAATCGATTTGGCCATTTAATGTAACAGCTTCCCGGGACATTTTTTTCATGCCAGATGCCACAGCAGCTCCAAACCTTTACCCCAACACAGCCGCCCAGCCCGGGGCTTCGCCTCGGCAGAGCCCCTCTGCTGGGGCATGGAGCAGAGCCAGAAAGGAAAGAAAACATTGAGAAGTGTTCTGTTAAACAATATATGTCTTTTAAACACTAACCCCACCCATCTCACCTTCTGCTTTAACTCTTTAGTTTCCAAGTGCCTGTGGAGTGAGGTCCTGGCTGACTCTTTGGTAAGTGGACGTGAGGCAGGTAACAAGCATCAAGGCAGTTTGTGACATGTTGGTTCCCTTTTATTTTACTCACCAGCAGATACTTGGCATTTTTAAAGGGATTTCCTGTTTTATAGGCACAAAGACACTCTGCCTGCATGGTTTATCACCCCATGCCATGGGGCAAGGCTGCCTTGGGCCTCTCTTACGGGGACTTTGTGGAATGAGGGGCCCCATCTTTCTATTTGCTTGGGGCCTTTCTAAGAGGCCACTTTGCTGGACACTGGGGCCAAGTGCCCTGGCCTTTGAGCTGCTGTGGTGCCCGGCAGCAAGAGCAAAGGAAGGTGGGTGCTCTGCCTCATGCCGGGGTGAACCTCAGATTTCCCTTTGGTGATCCCCCAACGTGCTCCATGGTAAACTAGGCGGAGGGAGAAGGGTGGATCTCTCTAGATGTCGGCCCCACATGTCTCAGGGGAGGGAAAACAGCATCACCGGGGATATGAGAAAGTGGAGTGAGTAATATGGCATGGGGAAGTTACGGTGCAGTTTCCTCATGGAGGAAGGGAGCAGCTCCGGGCTGATCTTGTACCTCGAGAGGAGGTGATTTCAGTATTGTTGGGTTTTTGTCTGACTGTGCTCGTTGTAGATTTATTGCTCTGGGAGTGCCTAGAGCCTTCGAAAGGTGCTTTTGAAAGGTACTGTGGTTGCTTTAGATCTGAATAAATACATAAAATGAAATATGTAATAAAATAATTATAGATATGGACATATTTCAGCTATATGGGGCTGTTTCTTAATTAATTCAGTGCAGGCCATGGATACCATTTGCAAATGCACCTGGCTGTAAAAGCCTAATTTCCTTTGAGAGTCATGCAGTCTCATGGCATTTTTACCTGAGATAGCTGGATAAAAATTTGGATTTCTCATAGAAAGCACCCCTGGAAGCTATGGCTGGAACTGGGAGTAGGTACCTGAGAGATGATCAGACCCTTCTCTGGTTTTGAACCTCAGAGTTGTGGGTGAGATTGTCAGGGGAGAGTTGGAGAGGATGGGGATTTCTCCCTTGGAGCAGAGGTTCCCACGTAGTTGTTCATGTACAAGTCATGTATGGGTCAGTGTTCGTGGATCGGACACTGGCCTGAAGCAGCATAACAAGTACGGGCTGGCTTCTTAAAGGGGAAGAATTCTCTTTGCAGGCTCCATAGTGAATGTTCCACGGGCCAGGCTTTGGGAACTCCTGCATCAGAAGGTCTGTGTCTTCAAACAGATGGCTGGGCAGCCCTTGGCTACTTAGAATATGTTTGGGGCTATATTATATAGCACTGAGTAAAGAGATCTGTCACAGAAAAACAGTAAAAGGCAGTTTTAACCCTTCCCCCAGGGAGTGGTGTGGATCCATGCTCTGCCTGTGTGACCAGTCCCTCCTTTTCTGTCCCCTGTACCGAGCCCATGGGATGTTTGGTAGGGGCCCAGCATTGTGGTGCTCGCTTCACTCAGAAGAAGAAGCCTCTGACCTCTGGCGTGTGAGATTTGGCAGAGCAACTCTTAAAGTCAAATGTGTGCAGCCTCACAGGCTGTCCCAGACAGGCAGGACTGAGAGGAGGAAGACACTGGGAAGCACTTCTGGAGTGGCTGGTAATGTGTGGCATCCAACCCTGCACCGAGGGGAGATCAATGACACGGCATCACCCCAATGCCATCTTTCTACTCCGAGCTGGTCCAGAGCAGGGGATATGCTGCCATCAGGTGTGGTGGCCGCACCGGGTTCTTGCTGAGCTCTTCTGCTTTCCTCCCTCTCCTGGTAGCCCAGCATTGGGCAGAAGCTGTCAAATGCCCAGGACTGAGTTCCTGGAGGGATGTGGAGGCCAGAGCAGGCAGGAGAAGGCCTGTGGGACTCTGGAGTTGCACCTGCTTGTGCACCAGCATAAACTACAGGAAGGGAGTTGTAACTTCTCACTGGTAAAAGTTAAAGGTATTTAAAATACAGCTGGCCACTTAACTAAGGAAATCCATTTTAAAATCCCTTCACTGGAGGTAAAACTTGGTAATGACTGAAGAGAAAGACCATCCTGACTTTTTATCCATAGCATTTATATTTATTTCTAGTAAGAAAGATTTTAACTAGGACCAGCTGCTTCCACAGCCCATCAAAAGCAATCCTAGATTGTCCAGATGGAGTCACTCAAGACAGAGACATGAGCGAGGGCTGCCACCGGCTCCAGGATTTCTGGGTTTGTCCTATTTTAAGAAGATCTAGCATCCTGCAAACATTGCTTATGGGAAATGATTGGGTGCAGAAATCCTAGTGGGGGCCCATGAAGCAGTCTCATGTGGTGATGTGGCCATGTGGCATGCTGACATTTTGACATAACATGGTGATGATTTTATACTAGCATCAGCCCTCCAAGAGGAAAGTAAATATGTGACATATTGTTCAGGGAAACAAAACAAACCAGACAATGAGGTCCTGTGCCCAGTGACTGATGTAACCTCTGCAGGCCCATGCAAAACCTCTTTTCCTTTGTGATCTGGAGATGCTGGGAAAATGAGCGCATCAGGGTATCCAATACCCATCCCTGGCCCATCCAGCCTTCATCCCTTTTTGTCTTTGTATGCGGCCATGCAGGGAGCAAACACAGAGCACCCGCTGGGTTTCTATTGTTTCTCCTGTCTAATGGCCCTACTTAGCCATGGAGGAGAGGGATGGATTTGCGCCTTGTGCACATTGTTCTTGGGGTTCAAAAGAATACTTAAACTAGAGCAGTAGTTAGTATGACAATGGAATAGAAATGAACATTCACTCCAGCGGCTGTGGATGGCACTGGGGCTTAGATAATGGAACAAGGGAGAAGAAAATTAATGAATCTGTCTGTCTGTCTGTTGACCCATCAGCGTAAATAACTTGTCAGTCACACGTGACAGCGGATCTAGCTGGCTGGTAGGAGCTATGCTTGTACAAGCTTGCAGTTGTATTCTTGGAATGAAGTTTCATCAGGTACTTGACCACGTAGTGAGCCCCAAATGGATGAGCAATAAATGCTTCATCTGCAAGTGTTAAATGGCACAAAACAGTGGTAAGTTGAGGGCTCTGTACCGACTCCTTCCTTCTCCTTCATGCCCATGGACCATCATGGAGACACTCCTTTGCAGCCTACGCAGGAGCTTTTCCTGAGCTGAGGAACTGTGGGGACTCCCCATTAGGCTATTCAACACTCTTACATAGGGCTGTGCTGCCACCCTTAGCCAGCAGGAAGTCTTCTGTCACTGGTTGTCCTTTGTCACAGGCTGCTTCATGGGGGCAACCACTGAAGTGGCCCCAGGTGACCAGATCGCAGCAGGAGGGCAGACAGCAGCATCCATCCCATTCTGGAAGGGATGTAGCTGTCATGATGGCAATTACACTGTTGGGTAAGGCCAACATATACTTTTGTTTAAAAGCCTGGGGTGAAGCATGGGGCCATTCTGTGTGATTCTTCCTATGAGTGCATACACAAACCCAGGGTGGGAAACCCTGCTCAGAGCTTAGGATGGGATTTGTTTCAGCTTATTTTGCTTAGTAGAAGGTATATAGGCTATGTTATTTATCTATATTTCTTCTTGAGTCAATAGTGAGAGATGGAACCATATTGCTGGTGCTGGGAGGGGACTGTATGCTAGATAGGATAATCCCAGAAGCCCTTTTCTCTCCATTGACTCCAGAGGAACCTGCATGGCTCAATCAGGTGAGACCCCTAATGTTTAGAAAGCTAAAGCAAGGTGAGATTGATTCCTTCCTTTTACCTGTGTTTATCCTGATGCACAGCAGCCTGTGGCAGAGCTGGGAGCAAAGGGTGGCATCTCTGGGCATCAGCCATTGACAAGGCTTGGGATGTCTGGCTGAGATTAGAATCAGGGGTGTCCCCAGTTTGGGCAAGAGCACAATCTTCATGACAAAACTTGCAGAACTATAAGAAATACAACCTCCTAGATTGCTTGCATTTTAACACTCTTTCCATTGAAACCTTCCTTATGCTGCAGCAGGACACCTGAGTAAAAGGCATCGCTGCAACGCAGAAAGGGTGCAAGCTGGAATATCGAGATAAAGCCAGGGATTGAGACCACAACCATGATGCTGAATAGATTAATTGGTAAAATCAGGTTGGTCATTGGGGATTGGATTTTAAGCACCCTTTCAACTTCAGGGGAAGGAGAGAATAATGCAAGATTCTGTTTCAGGCCCATTCCTAACAAAATCTGGAGCCGTGCAGCAAAGGTAGAGGAAGGAATGCTTCAAATGGCATATATCAAAGCTAACAAACTCTTTATAGGTCACAAAGCATTTCCAGCTTATTGTTTATACATTCTGAATGTTCCAAAAGAGGTAGTGCAATGAATCAACAGATTTTAAGATATGTCTGGGTTTTATTAATTCATTAGGGGATCTCACAGTTAACCCTTGAATAAGCAGCTTAAAAGCAGAAGGCAGATTTATTGGCATATGGTTTTACATGGACATTCTGCTGGTCAAATGCCAAGATATATAACAATTTAGATGTCCAGTGCGTTTATTATCTAGGATCTAGCAGAGGCTTTAGCCTTCAGCCTTGAAACAGTGGCAGCTCAATTCATTAGAGAATATCACCAAACTGAGATGTTTTATCTCATGTACTGGGAAACGTCTTATTCTGTTCATGACAAATTATCCAGTGAAGGCACTTTACACAATACATTGTACAACTGCTTATTTTGGTGCCTGCTTGCTTTCCCACTTAAGGGTTTTGGCCACATTTTCATGTTGTATTTCATTTCATGCTTGCTGCAGCCCCCCTGCGGACGAGTGCTGCTTCTTGTCTCATTTTAGAAACAATTCACAGCAGATTAATTTCTGCTAACGCCTCAAACTGATGAAAACAGTGAGCATTCGCTTGCAAGGACTAATTCCAGCTTTAAAGTATTCCTAGATGTAGCTCTTTTATTTGAGATTTTTGGCAAGGCTTTTATGAGCCTTTTTCCTGATCATTTCCCATTCCTTCTTCCATGGGACATGGTAGCAGGAGTTGGAATGGGGTGGTAGCCTTCAAGTCCTGACACCTTGAATTTTAACCACATGGTATCTGCTTTTTCTCAGACCATGTGCAGATGACAGGGATGAAAAATCACCAGGGACAGATTCCCCTACGTTAGCTCTCCAGCAGTGCCTGCCACCAGTGGAGGTCGAGCAATGACAGAAGATGCTGAAGATAAAAAGTCTGGCAGGGACATAACTGCTAGTGACTGCTTGCTCCCTCCTGCCTGCTTTTCTTGCCTAGGGGGACCCTGTTCACTGTAACACTTAGGGTGGGTGGCATGGGAACACTCTAATCCCACAAAATACCCTCTCTGATAGACATGTTTCAAAGTGTTTTTTCATCCGCAGTCAGAAATCATTAAAGATAGGAAATATATCCACCTGCTCATGTACTTCTGTGGTTCTTGTGAAGGTGGCATCACTATGCTCACCTGAAGCAAGGCAGCCCTGCTGGGAAGATCATCTTAAATCCAGATGCAGGTGTTCCTCATGATTGAAAATACTGCACTGACATGAGCTCTGTTGTTAGCCAGTACTATAGAAGGATGAGAGTGGGGAGCTGGAGTGAGGTAGGATGTGTGACAGGAAAGAAACTTCTTTTTGGTCTGCTGTTGCTACAGTTTTCCTTGGAGTTTGCTGCTGAGGTCAGAGGCTGTGAGCTGTGTTCGATGTTTGAGGGGAGAATAAGCACTGGATAGGTAAGGTGACATTGCCTGTAAAGATCTCAGTATAAAGAATGAAGGAAAGCTGAAAAAGGACATAAGAATTGAGAAAATGAGGAAAAGTACAGAGGTACCTTCTTTGTATGGTGTGGAGCAGGAGGCAGAAGGCAGAAGGCAGAAGTCTGGATCTAAATAGGTGCCCATGAAGCCTGCTTTAGCACAAAGACATACGATATCCCAGACATGGGTGTATCTGCTCTTCTGAAGGCAACAGTTTTGGGAAGAAAGCAACCAACAAATGCACGCCTCTGCTGTGAGCTGGTTAGCATCAGTTCTCAGAACAGATCCTGTGCCCTGACTCTTGTCTCTTTTTCTTATTTACTAGATAGGCAAATGGGGGAAATCAAGCTGGATCTTAAAATTGCTATTCGGGTTACTTTCATTCACGTTACTTGTAACTGTGCAGCCATTCAGAGGCAGCCAGCAAGGGTGATTAGAAGACTTGTAGAGTCACCACACTGTGCGTGCCTGCAGTCTGCATGAGGAAATAACAACAAAAGCTGCTGTATGGGTACAATACCTAAAGAACAGGACCTTTTTTAGCAAAGCATAGCAATGATGTCACAGTATGGTTGAGGCTTGTGGTGTGTGAACACCAAAGAAACTTTCTGTTCTCACCTAAAATAACAGATTAGTCAGTTTTTTTGCTTAAAGATCTGCTAAAGAGTGTAAACACTGCACTGCTGTGGACTCCAAAGCACCTCTAAAAACACACTCAGTACTGCCATGTTTTTTGTAGTGCTTTGTGTAGAGCTTAGCTAGCCTGAAAATGTGCTGTCCATAATCCTGTCGGACACTGTTAAACCAATGAAAGCAGCCACCAAATTCTGTGTCAGTAGGTCACAGTGCAGACAAGGTTCCCATGATGCCCCAAACTCATTCTTCTTGAATTCAGTGACGCTGGAAGGCTTTTTGGACACACAGCTTGAGGGGCTGATACTTTCTTTTACTAATGGATCCACTACAGCACAAGCAGCAGCAGTGCAAGCTATTCTATGCTGCTTGTCTAATGCTCCTTTGTGCCAACAGGGAGGGGTAGCCAGCAGCATTACAACATTTGGACTGCACCCTCAGAAAAGATGCAAGCTTTACACGTGGATCAATATCCATTGTCAGTGAGGCAGAAACCATTCTATTTATGGTACAGGAGGCAGGTAGTGTGTGTAGATGGTTATTGACTTTTGGTCACTAGCATGTTGGGTAGTGATCGGGAGAGAAGCCACAAGTCCCAGCAGATTCCCTGATGCAGCAGACCCTGCTGGTGATTTTGCCAGAGCCTGCCGAGTTGTGGTTCCCAGCAGTAGTCAGGCTTGGGGTTTACATTTCAGAAAGCTTCAGGGTTGGCTGAAATGTGGAGCTTTTGGTTGCTAACAGATGAAAATGAATTTGCATTGTTTTGACCTAAAGGTTAACGAGTCACAGAGGTCATTGCTGTGTTAGAAGTCCTCGAAACTTAGAGTGTGGAGTTTGTATCCATACCTGGTAAAGTCATGTAGGGCTAGTCAGAAGGTATTTGACTCTCTTCCTTTCTGGAGTTGTTGTCTTTATCCTGTCCTAATGAAGTACCACAGTAATGGGAAGACTTCCCTTGGCTGAGCTGAGGGCTGTGTTTCCAATCAGGAATTGCCCAGTTAGATTCTACAACTTCCGTCTCCTCCACATAGGTGAGGTTGTACGGTATTTGAGGCACTGGGCTGCCATTGCCTGCCACTGAGACATCTGCAGAGGTAGGGCATTTGGGCAATAGGGAACAGAGCAGCACCAAGCAGGTCTATGCCTAATTCCAGCATGCAAATCAGGATCAATGTTTTGCATTGATCAGAGGGGGGCTTTTTGAGGTTTGAAAGAAGTTTTCCATAGAGACCTAGCTCTCCAGCGGCTGTGAGTGCTGAAAGCTTGTCTGATGAAGGAAGCTATGTCTGTGGAGATAACAGCTGACCATTCTCTTTATCAAAAGCTCTGTAAGCAATGGCTGCTTTGCTGTGGCCATTTCCTTGTAAAACAGGTGTGTGGACATGTGGGAGCATGTGTGCTACTGTTCAGATGAGATTTCTTCATTAGATCTAATGTCAATGTATGCTTTCTGTCTTCCCCAAACTCGGATGTTGTCAGGGGTTCATAGATAAGCAATGATTTCTATGGAGTTTGGTTGTGAGCTTGCAGGTAACACCTAATGCTGAGTATTGGTTTGCTCTTGATGATCTTTCACTCCAAACACACGCAGAGACCTTCACCACATCTATGTCAGGAGTCACAAGTGGCATATTTCTAAGTAGGCAGTAAATGAATGTTTAACTGGAATTATACAGTTACTGCTTCTGTCCATCCAGATATCAAAAATGTAGGAAATCACTGGAATAAACAAAAGCCACCCATTTCTTTGATGCATTGCTATGCACACATCCCTACACACACATGCAGTCACAGGTTATTCATCTTTACAGCAAACTCCCCTTCACACCCCATCTACAAGCCCTCTCACTCAGCCCATTAACTCAATTTCTTTGAATCCTGCTTGTGTCATGATACAGCTATTTTAATACCATCTATAGCTGTAGAGAGCTGATGTTACCTTGAGATTACGGAGGTGTTCTTATCTGCTGAACCCAAGGCAGAGCTAAACTGGAGTGCAACTTATAGGAACTGAAAATGGACTGTATGCACTCATTTATAGTAAATGAGAAGTTTGCTAAAGAAAGGTGGATGATCTGTGAGTCAACAACTTTACCTGCTGTCCTGGTGTGTCATACACTGGTATCTGCCTGGCTGCAATCTTTGCTCCCTTTATGATTAAGAGAGCTGCCAGCAGGCAGGGTAGTACTGAAATGTGCACCTCACTTGGCTGTGGTAAGCCTGTAAGTGACAGGGCTGCAGGAGCCTGGTGAGTGTCTCACTGCTCCCTGCCTCCTGCAGTGCTGCTGTCCTGCTGGCCCTGCCCTACCTGAGGGCTGCTAGGGTCCAGGTCCTCCAGCATCTTTGCCTCAGATCAGGTTAACGTGGAGCCACTTTCCTGAAAATAACCTAAGGAAATACCCCAGTGCATAGGCAGGATTGCACAATGTGTGTCCTGTAACAAGAGGAACATGTAACATGTCCCGTGCCAGATGAAAGCTGCAGTGTGAAGCTTTCTCCAGTCACTGGGAACAGGTATGCATCCCCCAGCCAGAAAGGCTGAGGGCTGCTGCCTAATGCACCCTCAGCCCATGGTGGGTCTTTTGAGGGAGAGGGCTGTTGCATATCAGCTGTACAGAGTCATGCTGATGTTGCTTTGCTGGGAGCGCAGGAATGGGGACATATGTGCAGAGGATCAGCGGATGCTTGGTAACCTTTTCTGCTTTTTAGCTCTACCTCTAAGGAGAAAATTCACACTGTTCTCACAGAAGCGCAGCTGCCTCGGCCAGGGCCCATCAGAATATGGTTTTGTTGACTCAAGATTATTCATTTAGCAGATTTCCGTTGGAGCTGCCCCCAAATGTGGGAATTGTTGGGTTAATCTTCATAAAAGAGAGAAAAATTGGCAGCAGAAGGAATTTTTGAAAAAGCAAATTGAAGTAAAGGAAAGAAGCGGGTGTGAAGTAAATTATTTGCGGTGAAGTGTTTTCCTTTCTGAGCTAGCAGAGAATGTAAGGGTATTTCCTGGGGAGAAGAATGTCACATTTAGAGGTGTCCTTCCTTTGCTAATAGAGAGGTGAAAATCCCTAACAGTCAAGCATTTCCAGCTCAAACATGCCCATTACTGGCAGAAGAGGTTCTGTGATAAGTATTTGCTGGGTTTAGTTCCCACATCCATTTATTTCATCGTGAAGAACAAAGTTGCAGTACAAATGATCAAGGAAGTTCTTCCAAATCATGGTATTGTTTCGCATGTGCCTGAGTAATTCCTGCAAAGAAGGAAACATGAACTAATATAACATATTTATCACACAGCTCAGAGAATGCTGTGGCTGTCGCCAGAGGAGATTTCTGTTCCTAAACCTACTATTGGACTTTTCACATGAGAAAAGATTCTAGGTGACAACTTTCAGTCCCCTGCCTTGTCAGTGTCGCTTTGCGAGCAGTGTTGCTCCCATGAGCCCTGGTGAACAGAGCACACTACACTGCTCTTGAGGCATCCTGAGGATCTTCATGCTACAGCAGGAGCTTTTGGTCCAAAAACTGATGCAAAACTTCTGGAGGAAAAAGGTTAACCACAAGTGAAATGAAAACAAATCAGTGGATCTCTGTCTGTCATCTCCCAGGGCTGACCAGCTAGGTCAGGGCATAGCCTTTTTGGAAGGCACTTTGAGTCTGGTAGACCCCTAGTTATTTGCTATGTCTTGTCATCCCTTATAACTTCATCTAGTCGAGGATATTCCTACTCATTGCAGGGGGGTTGGACTAGATGACTTTCAAATGTCCCTTCCAATCCAAACTACGATTCTATGACACAAGCACTGACATTTTTTTCTGTCATTACAACAACATCCAGCTCAGGACTGGGCTCAAGACCTGGAGGAAGATCTTCAAGGAGATTCTTTGGGCATCTCCGAGGTGTAGCTTGATATACTTATTTGAGGAGGGCAGATATATCTGAAGAGGGGGTTTAGACCTTTTGGCTTTCGCTGCTGCAGCCAGCTGCTCTTTCTGGTGGGCTTGGTCTACCCTCAGCTTACTTTCAAGTCTAATTTGCACAGAAAAGGCAAAATACCTACTGGTTTCCTTAACAAGAGGGTTCTTCATTTTCCTAGGTTCCTCGTTTCTTGCAGCGGGACTGGCTTTACTAGTACTGGGAGTCCTGAGAGATGGCCTTATGCAATCTGGAATGACACATTGAGAAATGTCTCCTATGTGAGGTCTCCGCACTTCTGACTCCCTTCTGAGCAAAGAGCATCAAGAGAGCAATTTTTCCCTCAGACTTGTAACATCTGGTGTGAGGCTCTTGCACTGAGAATGTGACCATGTATGTCTGTGTGCATGCAGGTGAGCAGTGCCCTCAAAACTTCTGAAGTTGAGGTTTGCACTGAGCATATGGAGGTCTCCTATTGAAAATCCCCCTTGCAACTTAATGTGCTCAGCAAAGTGCTGCACAAAGTGCAAAGTTTCTGTCCCTCTGACTGTGGTGTTTCGGGAGCTGAACTTATGATTATGCCCATTATAGAAAGATTATCAGCTGAGTGATCAGGGCCAGAGCTGAATGGTGATGGGTTTGAGCAATGTTGATATTTGGAGGTAACACCAATTCAAATTCCAGGTTTCAAGCACTGAGTGTGAAATGTGCAAGTCAGTTTTTAATCAGCCTTCAGCCCATGGTATTTCTCTTATCAGTCCTTCAGTGCAACTAACCTTTGCAGTAGGTGAACTTTTTCCTTTTTCCCCTCTCACACATTCAGGTCCTGCTTCATGCCCATTCTAATTATTAGTGAAATACAGCATCTTTATGATGCCCTGGTAGTCCAGAGACTCCAGTCCAGGGCAGGAAATTCCCATCGTTAAGCATTTGCTGAGGTCTCTCTCTTCAGAAAATGACATTTGCTAATTACATCATTTTGATGTATATGATACCCAAACCAAACATGTTATAAATTAGCAAAAACTCATTTGTTTCATGAAAAGTATTGTTCTTCTTTTATTCAATGACCTTTTTGTTCCTCTACATCCTGGACCAATCAAGTGCCGGTGCAGTCGCTGACTTCTGAGCACAGACAATAGCTTATTCCGTCTATTCTGTTCAGATGACTGTAGGAATAGGCAGTCACTTTGTCATGTGGAGACTGGAGGTTGTATAAAACCCTTTTTCCCACCATTTAGAGTGAGCCTGAATCCTGAGAGGAAAACCCTGTCATAATAATAATAATAATCCAGAAGCTCGAACCCATTGAAGTTTTCTCAGCTTTATGATTTGGGTGGGGTTGGAATGCAGCCCTCCCCGGCTGAGGCTCACTGAGTTTTTAGAGCTATAGCGCAGATTGGGTTTCTCTGTGTTTCTAACAGCAGGTTGGGTTTTCTCCAGTGAGCTTTATACGCAGTGAAAACTCCAGCACTCGTGAATGTAGCAGGTCCAGGGACTGCTGGCGCAAGCCAGTTGCTTTCTCCTCCAAACCTTCTGCGATGTGGAGTGCCTTTCTCCTGCGCGCTTGTCAAGCCGCCCGGCACGATAGTCCTCAGCTGTCATTCAAACACATAGCAGTCATCAGCCACCTTCTCAATGCTGCAGTCCCTGTATGGCACTGTACTCGTATGCAGTACCAAGGGATAGCAGAGTGCTCTGCTCCAGATAAAACATCCCGTGGAAAATCCCTCTGGGAAGGCTGTGGTCTGGAGAATGCACAGAGCAAGGTGATGGGGGAGCTGACGTTGTAGCAAAGTCCTTAGGTGTCTTCTGTGAGTGGCCCCAGTGAATGCCACCCTGTGACTGGGATGGTAAGAGTTGTGGTGCTGGGGAAATGCAGGTAGATGATAGCAGGGGCTGCTGCTGTGCCAGGAGGCTCTGGTACCATCCTTGCACCAAGGCATCTTGTCAGTGAGATCCCTGGGGCCAGCCAGAGAGCAGCAGTATCCAAAGGGACCTCTTGGGCAAGGTCAGAGCTCATGGCCACCTCATATCTTCAGCCTGTGCAGCCCCAGCCCTTTGCTGTCCCACAGGGTCCTTGGGAGCAGGCAAGGACAGAGGGAGGAGGGAGCAGAGGCAGGAGGAGGACTAAGACCTCGGTAAATCCCAGGAATGGCAGCAGCCCTCCAGTGCCGCTGATATCCACAGGGGAAGTGCTGAGACATGAACTGAGAGGCGTTACATGTGTTTGGTGGGGCTAGGAGAGGGCTGAGAGACCTCATTAGCATCATTCATATATTTCTGAGCAGTCATTTAATACCGTTCTTCTTCCTACCAGCCCTTTTGGAAGGCAGCGTGTACCATTCACAACAAGTGTTTATCTTCCAGCTTTAAAGACAGACGTCAGAATATTTCCCTCCTTATTCATGCTCGGCCTTTTCTCACAGCCCAATTATTCATGACATCACCACCTTTTCCTCCTCAGCCCCAGACACAGTGTTTCTGTGGCTACAATTTCCTGGACAAGAGTTTCCAGTTTGCATTGTTGGGGGGGGAAACAGGAGGGAAACAAAAAGAAGGTTGTTTCGTGTGGAAACATTAAATGAGAAATGCAGCCATGGAAAACTCAGATGCGCTCAGACACACACACACACACACAGGCGTGCACACACACAGAGCAACAACAACAACCACCGCCGCCAAGGTTATTATAATTAATTTAAAATCTGTTTAGAAAAGGGCTCCTTTTATGTTGGACGGGCTCTTTAAGCGGCTCAAGAAGTATGAAAAACAGGAAATCAAACTGCCTCATTAGGAATTGACTCTGCTCAGTAATTAGAGGCCAGAAAACAAAACAAGGAAAAGCAGGTGGCGAGTGAGCTCCGAGCAGGCAGCTATTGTAGCATTCAATGTTCTGCGGGCTAACAACCTTATTTTTTCACAGAAAAGTGTTACTTCCATAGAGAAATGATTATGAGAATCATCCAAAGTTTAATGGGCAAGTGCTGCTTGCTCAGACGCAGCATGGAGGCTGCTTGCTCTCCTCAGCCTGGGGTTTAATTTGTAATTAGGCGGCATTTTGCTGTGTTTAAAAAGACAACTCTGTTCTCCAGCATCGACTGCTCTCCCCCGAAAATCACGTTAAAAGTAATTACAGAGCGATCCCGTATTTTGCTGATACAATCAGATGAGATAACCCCAGACATTAATATCAATTACATTTTCTAACAATAACCTTTGCTGAGCAAATGCTGCCAGCGATTTCCAGCAAACATGTTTATGTTCGAGTCATGCCAGAGTTAGCTTTGCTCGCTGCACCAGCTAACTCCTTTGGTTTTGCAGGAATGTGCTTTTTGCAGAGGCTTTGGTTCTGAACGGCACCAATAGTTATTTGCAAGACCCTATCTGAATCGTGTGAGCAACAGTCACACCAGCGTGGGTGCCTGCCCTGCCCTTGGTGATGGTCACGGGGCTTTCTGGCTCATTTCAGGGCAGGCGTACATTGCAAAGGCAAATACTTGAGGGGGACAGAGCTAGCTTTTATTGATCCACAAAGTAAGTTTGTAAATAAGTCAAATATTTTCCCAAGAATTAAGTAAATGAATGCAAAAGAGGTAAAAAAACACCTTTTTTTCTTGCGTGTGGAATGATGATGAAGGAAATGGCTTTCTTCACATGGTTCTCCTGTGGGTAGAAAATAGAAGCTACTTTTATCGTGCGCATCATTTTTTTCAGTGGGAATTTTAGTCCAGGTCTGTAAAAACAACAAATACAACCCAACGATAAAGCCTGAGTATTTACCTACTGTTTACTGCTGACTTCCTGTCAGGATGTGCTGCAGCTGAGAGAGTGCATTTCAGCTCAAGATGGGCCTGGTGACTTTGCAGGATGAAGCCCTTGATGGGGCAGTGGGGCTGGGTGATTTATCTCCTTGCCAGCTAGGTGCTTTATGGCTCTGTGATGGGCTGCAGCCATGGGAGAGGGCAAAGCTTCCTGTGGTGTCTGTACCAAAGGGTTAGGGATGGTGAGAGGCAGGTCTGACAGAGGCAAGCTGAAGCCCAGCTGCAATCAAAGCAGGTTCCCTGGTGTAAACAAGGTGTCAGTAAGATTAAAAATCAGCCTTCCTGTGGCTGAGCTGAGCCATGGGGCTGGGGAAGTGCTGCGACCGGCACCAGGCTGGCTGATGCCTGGATGGGCTGTGGCTGCTGCAGAGATTTGTGGCCTCTGGCATGGTTCTTATCCTGGAATGAAACTCAGGTGGACAACGAGGGAAAGTGTCTGCTGGGTGTTCGGGTTTATGTGGTGAGCAGCGTGAGCATGGCTGTGCCCTGGGCAAATGGGTCTGGGGCAGCTTTGTGCTCCCGCCGTGGCACCCAAAGGCAGGGTATGAATCCTAGGTCTACAAAAGCTATCAAATACAAAAGGACGTTCTGTTGCTTGCTGTTAATAATGACTCTTTAAATCAGTTATCCCTTCAGGCAAAGGCTTCCAGCAGCTGGGAGGGGGTACGGCTGAGCCTCCACAGGTAAGCAGAGAGCTTCCAGTAGCTTGTTGCTTTGCTGACAGCAGGGAGTGTGTGGCCCTTTCCTGCGCCAAGTTTCGGGTTGCTCCCTGCCCTGGATAGGATGCTTAGGGAGAGAGAGCTTAGAGAGGGATGGAGCAGTTCACAGCCAGCCCAGAGATGCCTTGGCCTTGCCTTGGAGGGAGCACTCTGCTGGGCAGCTGTTTGTATCAAACCCTGGGCTGCTTCTCTGTCCTGAGGATAGTTCTGGTTTTTGCCAATGCCACCAGGGGCACACCCTCTGGTTTGTGTATGTGGAGGCTCCTGGAGTGTAGCATTAATGCTGTATGCAGCATGCATACATTGCTTGATTTATCCGTTAAAGAGTTTCTTGCTCCTGGCCAGCAGACTGGAATGATGGATCTGACTGCTGATGGAACACTGGCAAGTCCTGTGTCTGGTACAGGAGGAAAGATGTGGGATATCACCTCGCCAAAGGGTGCAGGTGAGCATTAGGCACACCTCCAGATTCCCACATGCTGTGGGATAGGGAATGTGCCCCTTTCACCTGGTGGCTCCCTCAGAGGTCTGTTCTGGGCTGGCAGAAACCACCCTGTTGAACAAAGGGACCTTGTGCTGGCTGGGAAGACCAGAGATGCTGTAAGCATCACAGACTGCCAACTATCCCTTGACAAAGTGACCCCACAAAATGTGGATGTGGATTTGACTGTGCTTTCCTCTCCCGTCACCTCATTAGGGGGGGTTTCCTTTGGTCAGCAGGCTTGCATTTCTTTCCTGTTGTAACACATGTGACTGATGCAAGGCTGGAGGTTTCCTTACCAGCAAGTTGAACTCTATTCCTAGACCTAGATCTGTTGACATTTACTATAAGTAGTTGAGCTGGGCAAATAATCCATGAATATATGTTGACATTTCTAAATCAATTTGCTTTGGCTGGCACTACACCTGTCTGGGGATTACTCTTTGCAAACATTCAATGGACTGGCTTCTGCCGTAAACAGTCACAGAAAGTGTCTTTCAGCATCTCAGAGACCACATCTGAAACCAGCTCATAAACGTGTGAGGGCTGGGCCTGCCTCTTTCTGTATCTATTAGGGAGCAGATATAATTTCATGGCTAAATCGCCCGGTTGCAAGCAATGATGTTACTTAAAACGGAGTTAACGAACACAAGAGGCCTTCGAGCACTTTGCTCTGCTTCATCTACATGGCCAAGCATTAGAAACTGCATAAATCAGCATTGCAAATGAACCTGTGGAAATCATATCCTTAAACAAACAAAGCAAACTCCAAATACATCAAATGTGAATATTTTGCTGGGATCCAGAAGTTCTTAGCAGGCACAGCTAATGATTTCCTGTGGTTTCACAGCGCAGTGGCCGAGAGAGGGATGCGGGGGGAGCGCCACGCTGCCTCCCGTATTGTTTTAATCAAGCTCTTGTAGGTGGAATTTGTGAACTCATGAGAATGAAAGTTCCCCAGCCCTGGCGGGGATCCAGGCAGAGTTTGGGCAGACATTGTGCGAACTTCCCCATGTACCTCCAGGGGCTGATTTACTGCAAGATGAATGGGGTCCCCCAGCCACCCCACTAGCACAGCCTAGCATCGCCCGCATCTCCCAGTTGCAGGGCTGGGCTGCCCATCAGCATGGCTTTGCCTCCTTCAGTCCCTTTCTTCTATGAGAGGAGGAGGTATCGTTCTCTCTTGCAAAGCAGCCTCCATCCTGATTTGCATCAGGCTTGCTATTTCAGTCCTGGGAACCCCAAAGTTGCCGGATTAGGTTTTCGTTGTTTTCACAAATGTCCCTTCGGGGCTGAGCTGAGCTGTTAAAAATAAGGCACTAGAAAGACAAATGGTTTCCGGGGGGGGAAGGGACAAGGGAAGAGGCTTAGGACAGCTGTAAAATGCTGGAAGGTTAAATAAAACATTCAACTGCTTGTGTAGTTCTTCCTGATGTTCCTGAAGCCACTGACGACCTGAAGAAGCTGGAGGAATCATTCTGCTTGCTGCGTGTTTTGTTCTTTTTTTTTTAAAGCTTGTTACACAAAACATTGTTTTTTCCATTTCAGGAAGTCTCTGATGCCCTTTGGTTGATTTTGTTTTGCTTGTTATCTGGACAACTAATATTTTTTCCTGTTAGGGGGAAAAAAAGATTTTCCCAAGCAGATTAAAGATGTTTTTTAAGCCTATGAATGGTGACATGGTTCACTTTCATTGCTTTGTTTATTTTTGATAATGAAAAACACCTTAATTTATCGTAGCACGACGTCCATCCTGGAGTAAACCTTGAATTGAGTTTTCGCTTGTTGTTCCTGATTTGTTTGTGGCTTCTTATCTATGGGAAGGCTGCGAGTGTTTTCTCATGCTTTTCTGAAGCCGTGGCATGTGACAGTTTTCTACCCAGCACATTGATGGCCACTGGACAACTGCAGCCACTTTTGCAAGAGGGCTCAACTTTATTTGGTGGTTTTGAAGTGATTTTTTCATTCGGAACACATTATAGTTAGCTTTGAAAAGGCAGGTCCATCCGCCCTGGTATTAGGAGGGTTGTTTGAAGTGACCTCAGTTATTTTTTGAATAAGAAAGATATGGGCTCTATGAGTGAGGTGCAGGTCTGCAAAAGGGCAGCTGAGGTACAGCCAACCAAACTTGGTTTTCGGAATGAGGACCTGTAGCCTATCTTCTTTGCAGCTTATGTTGCTATTCAGTGCTTTGCAAAGGCAGCGACCCTCCTGGTGCCTTCAGGCTGGTGGTATATTTTGCATGCATGTGGTTGTGAACAAGGCAAGGGGAAATTAAGCTGCTGAGCATCAACGAATAAAGGCTGAAATTATGAAGGGCATAGGAAGGAGGGGAAAAGTCATCACTATGTATTCTGGGTATAAGCTTCAGAAGATGTGCTGTGCACCACTGGTGAGTGGGTGCCATAGGAGCCCTGTGGGGATGTCTGTCTCAGCAATGAACCTGCCACCTCTCCCAGCCTCAGGGGCCATGGCCAGGCTGGCTGTGAGAGCTGAGGGCAGCCTGGACCCTGCATGGGGGTTCATCAGCCCCACGTAAGCTGAGGCGCCGCCAGTGTGTTCTGCATGGGGTAATGGTTGAACTTGACGATCTTAAAGGTCTTTTCCAACCTAGTTGATTCTATGGTTCTATGGTACGCAGGCAGGTGTCCAGCCGCAAAAACAGTGCACGTCCCCATTTGCTCCTCTTGCCCACCAGCGGGGAGGAAGCCACGGGGGCTGTCCTGCCCACCAGCGGCACGGAGGAAGCACGGACGAGGTATTTTTCTTGGCACAGGGTCCTCCGGCGTTCCAGGCTTGCACGTGCCGCCTGACCCCAGCAAGCTGCCTCCTCCGGGGCCGCAGCTCATTTCCTCCTGCTCCAAAGGGGAGGCCCTGCATGCTGATGATGGTGGCATTGGGATCGTATGTGTGTGAGTCGGTTTCAGCTGCATGACAGCATTATTCTTCCCAAATTGCTCCTGTCCCTGCAATTTTAACCCCTTTGTGCATGTTTAACAACCTGGGCAAACAATAAATAGTACTAACGGACAAAAAGCACAGAGAAGATGAGAAAATTCCATCAGGAGAGAAGCACATCTTCTCCCTCTGTTTATCCAAGTTATCTCTCAAAGGTCCTGTAGATATTTACATTCTACTCACTGCTGTAGTGATAAGCATTTCTTAAGCCAGCCTATACGCATGAGGCAGGTTAATTCATGCTGCCCGCTTCGAGTGTCCTGTATAACACGAGTTTGCGGAGCAGATGTAGATGAATCTATTTGGAGATCTTACAAAAGAGGGGCTTCTAACCTGAGAGCTCACCTCACTCTGTGAAATGCCTGAAAGAACACTTTGGCTTTTGCCTTTCCAGACTGTCTAATAACAAAACTGGGCGTGCATCTTGAGCAGGTGCTTTCAAGGAAGAAAAACAAAACCTGTAAGCTGGATTATGGCACAATTTCAGCAGTAACTAAAAGGATCTGGGTCTGGTGGTGAGAACAGCTGCACCCAGAGACCTCTTGGACAAACAGCTGGACCAGACCCAAAGCAGGGCTGTAATTGCTGCATTATTACGTTAGCCACCAAAACATGTGAGTTGTTGTACACAATCTCTTTTCCAAATGATGGTGGTATGGTTACCACTAGTTTTATAAGCTCTGATTGCAGCAATGATGGAAAAATCCTGGTCAAGACTGGAAAATCAGGGCATAAATTTCTGCACAAATGTTGGAAAAAACATTAACAGAAGGGAATTATGGAAAATGAAGAGGGGTAAATGTCAAAATCAAGCCGTGCCTGTCTGGGTGCTATGTGCTGCCCTTGCATGAGGAGGGCACACGGCTCCTGTCTGAAGGAGATGGTGTTCTGGGAAGAGAGGCTGACAGGAGGATCCAGCCGGTAACAGTGCCAGGTCCTGAGGGTACCACAGGGCTGTGATGGCTCTGACCAGCCTCGCCTGTGGCTTTCCCATACCCATGTGCCCAGGAGTTCTATTTAAACTCAGCCCAGGGCCCTCAGCCTCTTAACCTTTCAGCCTCTTAACCTTCTTGTCGTAACCTCTCTGTCAAACGCATTCAGGAGCTCATTGCCCTGATTCCTACTGCTGACTCATGCAGCCTTTCGTTTGTTTGACCCCGTGGCAAGTGTGGGAAAAAGCTGAGAAGGGAGTGATGGAGCCTGGGTGGATGCATGAGAGGAATGGAAAGGATGCAAAGGAGGAATCCCGAGTGGCAAACACCTCACTGGGGTCTTGCCGTTAATGCAGGTGGTTAATTAACAAGTTTGTTCTTCAGCACTACTCATCCTCAGAAAAATAGACCACTTGTTTAATAGCAGAACAAAGGCTGGGGGAGGCATGACCAGCACTCCAGGCACATAAAAATCAGAAAAGAAACAAAAATGTTTTTGATGAGGTTTAAATGTGAGCCTTGTAACAGTGCTGGGAAATGATGAAACATCCTAGGCATCCATCATTACCCTGATTTCAAGACAATAGGTCTGAGGGCCCGCTTGGTGCAGGGTTAGGTCAGCCTTTCCTGCCAACCTTGCAGCCACAGTGAGCTATGGGCCTGAGGAGCCCATTGCCAGGGGCACAAAAGGAAGCACTGGGGTGATGCAGGGAGTCCCGTGGATGACAGCTGAGTTGGTAATGCACAGACAACAGCCTTGAAGGCCAGGTCCTCTTTGCTTCTCTAATTGGTGTCTGTAGGGATGGCTTTGCCCGGAAGGCTGAACCTGATGACTCAACCTGTTGGTCCAGCCTAGTGTGAATTCTGGACACCTGGGGCAGAGACTTGCTGTGCTGCTTGTAGCCCTGGTGTAGTTGCACTTGACCTGTCTCAGGTCCCTTGTTTGTTAAGCAAAGTTAATTACTCTTGCCCTTCTCACAGGGCTAATGAGCTGCTGATGACTATAATCTCATTTGTTCAGTGCTGCAGTGTCACTCTGTGTGGGCAGTGAGCTCTGGAGAGCTGCTTGTCTTGGCCAGTGTTCCCTCATCGCTTTGTTAAAAGAAATGCCTACTTCTTGATTCCTCCAACTCCCTCAACATGGTTATATGGTATTCCACCATGAGCCTTGGCTTTGCACTGACACCTTCTGAAAGGGCAGAGGGGCGCCCAGCCCAGAGCAAGGCTTGGCTTTCTCAATAGGATTTCACAACATGTTATTTGTGCTTGCCACACTCTGCTGCTCATGGTAAATGAGAGCCTTTGTGTAGGATGCTGTGACACTTCTAGCCTGACCTGGAGTTCAAAACACGTGCCCTGCAGCCAACTGGCTTGCTGGATGACTAGGTCAATCTTTTTTCTTCCCTATCCCTCCTTGTGATTCTTCTTCCCTGTGCATGGACCTCTGAGTGCTCCAGATGGAAACATGCACAAGGAGTTGAGCAGCTGCCTCTGTTCCCCTTTTGCTCTGGTGTAGGTAACCTCCAGCACGATAATCCCCATGCGTGCATTCAGTCCTGACCACAGCACCATGCCCAGCTAGGGGAGCAAGAGAGATGTGTCTGAGATCAGTGCTGCATTCACTCTGTACAAGGCAGGCAGAGCAAGGGAAGCTTTAGCCAACATTTTCTCTTCTATGAAAACCACCCACAGGGCTTCAGAGGGCTGTGTGCGTGAGCGTGTGTGTCTAGAGACACAGGACGCGTGTTCCCACTTTAGCCATTCAAGAGCAACAGTGTAAATGGGCTCCCCAGGGAGCCCTGGCTGCCTCGCTGCTGGAAGAGACACAGCTGCGAAGCATCATTCAGGAGGAGAAAGCAAACATGGAAGAAATGAATGTTGCCTCGGATGCTTTTAGCAAGCTCATAGTACTGAACTCAGAGCTACTGCTTTCAGCCTAATCTCTTACTTGATTCTCGGGCAAAATCATATGGTGAGGTCGCTGATCACAGCCATACAGCAATGGTGTTTTTAAGGTTGTAGGACTATGACCTATATGATCCTGTGAGATCAAGTCGAAAGAAAATCTTGACCTTAAAAGGGGAAAAGCCTCTAGACTCTTAGACAGGTTGACTTCAAAAATAGCCAAGAGAGCTAGGAAAAAACTTACTCAAACATATTCCAGTAAGTATAAATAGGTTCTGTTTTCTCCAGTGTTCACTACAAAGGGAAATGTCACATTGAGTCAACTTGTGACCCAGATGAAATGACATGTATTTGCTTATTTTACTTATGCTCCTGTTTACAGGAGGTTGCACTTGGTGGACGTATTTTTGTGTGTGCTGTTGCATTTTGGTATCAAAGCTATAAAAATGTATTTGCTGCCCAAACTCTGGCTGAGGAATTGTGTTTCTGGGTATCAGTCACAGAAATGAACAAGCTCTTTTTGTGTGTGTATGTGCACTTGCTAACTAAGAACTCATTGCCCCGTAAAATAAGCCTAATTATGCATACAGAATAGTGATGAAAGACTTTCTGCTTTTTATCAGCTACATGACTTTTAAGAAGGATGAAGAGATGGGTTTGCTAGCCAGGCCAGTTCCAGGAAAATGTTTTGGTGAACCCAGTGATGAAATTTTAACCCTTTTGTTTAAGGTCTGTTATACATAATATACTGTAAGATACTAGTCCAAGGAATATTTGTGATGCTTCTTTTCACCTTCTAAGGGTGAAAATACTCTGGACGTATCTTAGAAATAGTGAGTGTGAACAGTTTAGTTGATGATAGATTTAAGGCCATGAGGATGATCAGAGGGCTGGAGCACCTCCTGCAAGAACACAGGCTAAGAAAACTGTATCTATCTGTTCAGCCTGGAGAAGAGAAGCTGCATGGAAATCTCATAGCAGCCTTCCAGTATCTGAAGGGGACCTACAAGGATCCTGGAGAGGAACTCTTCATCAGGGACTGTAGTGATAGAACAAGGGGTGATGGGTTTAAACTTAAAGAGGGGAAGTTTAGGTTAGATGTAAGGAAGAAGTTCTTTACTGTGAGGGTGGTGAGGCACTGGCACAGGCTGCTCAAAGAAGTAAATGCTCCATAGCTGACAATGTTCAAGGCCAGGCTGGACAGACCCTTGGATGACACAGTCTAGTGCGAGGCATCCCTGCCCATGGCACTGGATGATCTTGGAACTAGATGATCTTAAGGTCCTTTCCAACCCAAACCATTCCATGATTCTGTGATTTTGAGGGCCATAGAGAGTGCTTGCCACATTGCAGCTGACCATTCCTGCAGTATGCTTGGTCTGCAGCACTGTTTCAGACTCCTGTTTGGGTGACGTATGCTTCGCAGATGGGGATGCCTTCTAACTGCTTGGGAATCATCAGTAGCTGTTTGTAATGCATTATTTTATTTGATAAGAAGCTATTTTCTCACTAGCCACCTGGATGCTTCCCATACAAACTGTACATGCGAGGGTCTATTCATGTTGGCCTACACAATGGATTTCCTTTCCATGAGCATTCTTGGAAATAAAGCTCTGCTCCATGAATGTTTGTGAATAGCAAGGTTTATGGATTCCACTTAAACAAAGCAACGGTTTTACTAGGAAGAATATTTGTGGATATTGTTGTGCTGCATTTTCCCAGCTCCCGGTCATTTCAGCAGCCCACCAGTGGCTCCAGCTTTTGTTTGAGTGTTAGTATATATGTACAGAAAGGTTGGCTCGGGAGAACATTGCAGGATGGAGACCAGAACCCTGGATTGTTTTATTGCAGGAATTGGATTAACTCATATGAGCTCATTCTCTGCTCTTCGTTGCATTGTGTTTGGCAGTTCCTGCAGCATGATTGCATCTAGGTTAAGTGGCATTGTTTGGGAGTCCAGCAGGGAACAATCCTGTATTGACTAAGCGTGGGGAAAGGACAAGATGATCTCATGAGTTTTCACCATTTTTGGTACCTGTGCTTCACTTGCATGTCCATTCTTTTAACATTTTTCTCTGCCAGAAGGTGATAATTCTCCATGAACAACAGATGGAATTGCTCCATGAAACGGTGCAGTTCGGATC
This sequence comes from Psittacus erithacus, assembly GCA_009867235.2. Taxonomy (NCBI): domain Eukaryota; kingdom Metazoa; phylum Chordata; class Aves; order Psittaciformes; family Psittacidae; genus Psittacus; species Psittacus erithacus. The sequence continues at coordinate 17,381 of WYDI02033241.1, read as the reverse complement.
AACCAGGATCAACATTATCAGATTGACTTGCCTTCCATTCAGACTGGCTGGGAGAGACGCTCATCCTGTCAGGCACTGGGCTATGGGCCTGCTTTACAGAAAGTGAAGGACCTGACTGAACAAGTCACTATCTCTCCTGCTTCCCACCACTTCCACTGACTGCTGCTCCCCTGAGTGGAGGTTGTGGGAAGAGCTGCAGTGCACCAGCGCAGAAAAGCTTCTGACTGTCCAGAGTATCATGTAGAGCTTGGAGTATTACATCATTCAGGCTCACTGAGGTCTGTATTAGTTTCTGCTGAGCAGAGCTTATGCTATATGATCTGCCATAGGAGTGCGGTTGGAGCACTATCATTATGGACTTTGACTTCCCAGGAGCAAAAAAGAATCCTCCAGGCTAATAAAGGTGTTTGGACAGCTGATGTCAAAGAAATCTTATTTCTGACACTATGAAACTCTGGGTTTTGCTTTCGTTGCTATGACATCCAAGCATTCTCTTTTAAAAGCTTTCAATGGTTAACACTGGCTTTAACTGAACATGCTGACCCTGTGGCATAGATTTGAGTACAGATGAGGCAAAAATAGTAGGTTAAAGCCAGGAGAAATCTGTCTTGAACAGTAAAAGTAGGGAAGCTTATTTTCAACTTGGAGGTGAAAGGGACTGAAATGCCTCAATTTTTTCCCTCCTCCCTGGAAAAGCTTCCTAACCTTAATGGTGAGACTGTTGTAAGAGCAAGGCTGTGAGGGTGGAAGAAAGACCTTCATGTCACACTTCCAAAAGTAGCGTTGGGTTTCCCCCAGAGATGTGGAGGAGCTTCTCCATTTGACTTTTTGCTGGTGCTGTGTCTTCTTGGTTGCTCTTTTTACACTGAATGGAAATATCTGTAGCTTTGTTAGGGCAGGTATAACGGAGGAGCTGACAGGCAGCAGTGGTGCTGGGACGGCAGGGATAAGTTGGACAAAGGATGTGGAATCACTGTGTGAGTACCTGAACTATTTTTATGCACCAAAAAGCTGCTCAAGCTGCAGGAGGGGAGAACTACCCACAGGTTTGACACTGGTGTGAGAAACTGATCATCTGCCTGTTCCGGCTACCTGGAAGACTCTGATCTGCACTGGGATCCAACCCTCCTGGCGGACCTGCAGCACTTGAGCCTCTGGAACTGGAACTCTGAAGCACATAAACTAAGCCTGAACCTTTTGGTCACAAAATAGATGAAATAAGAAGGGGTGCTTCTGTCTGACTTAGTTGGAGGCAGCTCTTGAGCGCTGGTCGGCTCTTCCAGACCTTCTGGAATTGTTTGATAGGAAGAACATTGTTTGCTGCCAGAATCTCCTAATTTCTGTCTGTCAGCATTTCTTTCTGTGCAAATCTCATTCAGAAACAACTTAAATGGCTTCATCCCTGTCACACAGACTTTATTTTATCATAATTTTATTTTACAGGGTACTTCCTGCATACATGTAACACTCGGTGTCTAGTGACCTATGGTGTGTGCTGGGTGGTGGGATGGGTACCCCTTCACAAAATACGGCACAAGTCTCCCTGCTGCTGTGCATTGTCAATCTGCAGTTCTGTGACCCATATGTAGGCTAAACACGCCTGTGGGTCAGAAGCAGGCCCCTCTGGGAGCTGGCTGGATGATGCAAAGCAGGGTGAAACTGGAAGGAATGGTAAGTCATGCTTGCCATAACTGGTTTGAGCTATTCTAAGAGGGGTTGGGTGACAAAAATCTTGCCTATTACAGGAAAACACAGATGCAACTTATCTATTTACAGAGGCTTATCTAGCTTGTGTTTAGCTAAAGGCATCAAAATACTTCTGAAAGGAGACCAGTGTCATTTCCATACTTCACTGAAGGAAGCTGAGGAACCAAGCGATGAAGTGATGGATCCAAGGCTACCTGAAGACCAGTTGCAATGTGAGCATTTGGTGCATGTACTCTTCCCAGCATTTCTTTCCTGCCTGGATCGGGGAGCAGGGAGCTTAGCTTGTCAGAAGCATTCCTGAAGAATGGGAGAGGCAGGTTTCCTCAGGGTTGAGTACAAAGAACATCCTGGCAGTGAACAGTAGGTGCTGTTGCACAGGCATGTCAGAGAAAAGTATGTTTGTGCCAAATACATTGGAGAAATTGTCTTGGAATGGCTCATAGGTGTGAAGATACGGCTTCAATGTCAGGAACTTCAATGTCAAGTGTCAGGAATATGTGGGGACGTGCCAGCTGCCTGCATTAGAGAGGAGGGTGATAGATTAGGAAGGAACATGGGTGCATTTACTCCTCCATGTTTCTTCCCAAATCTCTTTCAAAAAATCCTACAGAGAGAACACTGTTTCCCAGCCATGGGTGTTTTCATGACCACACTAAGGCAAGGTAGGGTTGTACTGCCACGGGAGAAGCACAGCAGAGATGAAGCTCCTTACAGGGCTCCCTAATCTCTGGTGGGCTTTGGAAGGTGGAAGGAAGGTACTGGATGGGAAATGCGACCTTTGGACTATATGGAGCTTGAGGAAGCAGGTGAATCCTTGGGACTTGGGGAAATTTCTGACCCCTTTCCTGATTGCCCAAGTGGGATCAAAGCATGCTGTGGATATGGGTGATGGAAAAAGCTGTACAGCTACCCAATAAACCAGCCTTAGGCACCCCAGTGCCCTTCTTATGGTGAGGCAATATGGCTGGAGGAAGGAGTGGGGTTTAGATGTTGCAGCCAGCAGCCTTCTTCCTACAAGCTCCTCTCATGCAAAAACACACAGACCTCATTGGCAGTGTGATGCTGCAGCTGCCATGAGAGATCCAGGCAAATCTGATAATAGGAGAGTGGGAAAAGAAAACTGAAAAAAAACAATCCAGGAATGAAAAGAGCCCCTGTCATGTGCAGGTTATTTTCAGGGGGTGGCATTGCTGTTTTCCCTGGCAACGACAGACTGCAGGGCGACTTGGGTGGGCAGGTGACCAGGGAGAAGCCAAGAGCTACCAGCTCCAGCTGAGATGAGGATGCTGTTTACAATAAACAGAAAGCTATAAGAGGAAGGAGGGACTGTGGAGAGGGAGCTGCGGAGATCTCCATGGAGACACTAAACCTGCTGCAATGGGTGCCTTCAGGGATTGGCAGTGACCAGGTTCTTAGGGAGAAAAGCGGCTGGCACGGGCACGGCAGGATCCTCCTGCACACACTGCCCGCAGCGAGGTGGAGCTTTCCAGGCCTGCTATTCAGCACACAAGAAAAATGGCATTGAAACAACATCAAGGTTGGGACCTAAGCCATAGAAAGCCAAGACATTCAAAGTGCAGGCCAGCTGTTTGCTCTCAGCAAGGGGCCCAAAGCCCTGGGAGGAGGAGGAGGAGCAGGCAAAGGAGAGGATGCTGCCCTGACAGTCCAGTGGCTTTCTTTTTCTGAGGACAGCAGCAAGTGTCCTTTGCATTTATATTTACTGTTCTTATTTTGGAGCAATGCTTGAGAGTGTGAGAGATGTGAGAATAAAGAGGCTTTGCTAGAGGTTAAAGGACTAGATGGCAATTTTTTGATTCACCCCAAGGAGAGGACAGCAAGATCTCTGCCTGCCTCCTGCTGCTCCAGCCCTCTGGGGAAGGCCTGGACAAATATCTATGCCTGAGCTCTGATGGCTTTGCTTTATGGCACTGAAATCAAAGTTTCTTCATCTCCAGCCCTGGGGAAAGCGAGGATGTGTGCCCTGCCATGCATTTCCCCTGTTCCTAGGCTGAGTTCATCCCCTGTCACTATTGCTCCTGACCATGCTGTAGCCATTATGCTCTGTGGAGAGAAGAGGGGTCTGAGGCATTGTTTGCTCAAGCGTAAGGCACAGACTGCTTACTTTAGGGTCTCAGAGGGTGTCTGCACAGTGAGAAGACCAGACTCTTGACCCCAAGCTTACTCAGAGCCAGGGTGCGGCAGGTACATCCATCATCCTTGGGTTCAGATATTCGCCTCCACTTTTCCTGAGATAAGAGGGAGACGTTGCCAATTACTTCTCTTTTCCAAGCTGCAGTGCTCTCCCAGATGAAGATTCATGGCATTAGAAGCAGGCAAGACATGGAGCAGCTGTGCTCGGGAAGCTGTGATGCTTGTCTGGCAGGCATATGTCTGGGCTGTTCTGCACTAGCATTTGGGACCATCCTGCTTGAAGGAAGATGGAACCAAGGGATGCAAGGCTGCAGTTTCTATTTGAGCTGGTGCAGGAGGGTGAAGGGAAATGACAGTGTGGAGCCAGCCCTTTTACCTTCCTTTTCTATAGCTGGAGCGTCAGCAGTGCATACAGTGAAGTGATGGTATGGGTTGTGCTCGTGTGCCAACTGCTGTGACACACAGAGATGGAAACCACCGAATCCACCTAGTGTAAACAAAGGAAATGGAGAAACGATTTACTGTAAATTAATAAAAATGTGATCCATTTCCAAAGGGAAATGCAAAGACCACACTGCAGAGTTTGGGAAGGGTCAACAAGACAGAAGGAGCAGGCCAGAGATAAAGGTTTCTTTTGCAGCCTTGAGCTGGGCTCATCCAGTGCTGTCGTACTCTGAGGTCTTTTTCCCCAAGAATGGTGCAAGCCCAGAAGGACAGCCCTGAGAAAAGGTGGCTTCATTTCATCCCTTGAGGGTGTCATTGGGCTCTGCCTCTGTAAGTGAAATTGAGCAGGACATGCTTCTTCACCCTCAAGATACGTCTTTTAACCATTTCAATGAGCACTTGGTATCAGTGAAAGGGAGCCCCAGGGACACTCATGGCCTTTTCCAGGGTATGCTGCTGATGGAGATACCACCTCTGTGGTGTCATTGCTTGCTTGCTTTCCTCCTGGGCACATGGCACAGGGAGCTTGTCTGGGAGCACTCTGTTGTGTGGGGATGCGCTAGCCAAGGGAGTGGCTGGCTGACTGGTGAAACCGGCCAGCCACAGCAGGAGTCATTTCCCTTTTCCCATATTCCCTGCAGGAAGCGGCGGGGTGTCAGCAGGTTGTGTGAGGTTAAACAGTCACATATGAAGTGTTCCTCTGCTGTGGCGTGTCTAAACCTCTGCAGCCCTGTGCCTGGCCCTGCACACTGGCTCTTGTCAATAGGGGTGCGAAGAAAAGCAAAATCCATGAAGGAAAAGAAGTAAAAATGATAAGGAGGCTGCAAGGACAGACACTCCCTGACTCTTCTCTCTCATCCACCAGTTTATTTCTCCTGAGTCAGGCAAAGTTTCTGCAGATGTATTCCAGCAGAAGTCAAAAGGAGAGTGAAGCCATGAAAGAGACACACAATGATGCATGTAATTTGTATACTTTGCTGTTAGCTTGACTAAATGACATGTAAATATCATAGAACCATAGAATATGAGGTGGAAGGGACCTCAAGGATCTTCTGGTCCAACTCTTCTTGGCAAAGCATGATCTAGAGTAGACGTTCCAGCACCCCATCCAGCTGCATCTTGAAAGTGTTCAATGTTAGGGAATCCACCCTTCCCTGGGGAGATGATGCCAATGGCTGGTTGTTCTCATTGTGAACAATTTTCCTCTTGTGTCCAGTCGGAATCTCCCCAGGAGTAACTTGTGCCCATTACCCATTGTTTTTTCCCTGTGACTCCTTGTAAAAAGAGAGTCTCCATCTTCTTTGTAGCCACCTCTTAAATACTGGAACATGGTGGTAAGGTCTCCCCTGAGCCTTCTTTTCTCTAGGTTGAACAAACCCAGTTGTCTCAGCTTTTCCTCATACAGCAGGTTTCCCAGTCTTCTGACCATCCTTGTGGCCCTTCTCTGGACCTTCTCCAGCCTGTCCACATCTTATTGTATAGCAGGGACCCAAACTGAATACAGTATTCCAGCTGTGGCCTGACAGGCTCTGAGTGTAGTGAGACAATGACATCTTATCTCTGGTGGTGATGCCCTTGTTGATGTAACCCAATTGTCTTTCTTTGCACACTGTTCACTTCTATTGAGCATGCTGTCCACCAGGACCCCCAGCTCCTTTTCCAACAGAACTGCTCCTCAGCTGGGCACATCCCAGCTGTGCTGCACTCCTGGATTATGTTTTCCCGGATGCAGACCTTACACTTGTCCTTACTGAACTTCATAAGGTCCTTGTTAGCCAATCTCCCAGCCTATTCAGGTCATCCTGCAAGGGTATTTCTCACTCCACCTACTTCTCTTACCTTTACAGGGGTTAAACTGCTTTTGTATTTCCAGGACATCACTCTTGAAAATCTCCCAGAGCTCACTAGCTTCTTCATCCTCCATGAAGCTTCCCGTGGAAGCCCTTCCATGGATTGGGATTAAGCAAGCTGAGGTTTGCTCTTCTGAAGTCTAAGCCCTTTGTCTTAGTACTGACCTTCAGTGGGTTCAGCAGTCTCCCAGACTCCACGATATTGTGGTCACTGCAGCCAAGGCTATCACTAACAGAGATAAAAGCAGTTTTTCTTGGTTTGTGAGTAGCAAGTCCAGCAGTGCCTCTTTCCTGGCTGGCACATTTGTACGAAGAAGCGGTCCTCTGTGCGTTCCAGGAACTTGATGGATAACATATGAGCTGCTGTGTTGTTCTTCCAACAAATGTCTGGGTTGTTGAAGTCACCAATAGGTATAGTCCAGACTGTTTGCAAGATTGCAAAGAAAATGTGTTGAGGTGGGTGAAGAGGTTAACATCTGACTTGCAATGTATGGGACAGTTTCAGAAGGAGAAAGGTGTTGATATGATTTGAAATTGGAAATGTGTGGAAATGTTATGGAACTGTGGTGGAAATGTTAAAAACTGGTGTCCAAAGGAGTATTATAGGGTTGAGACTGAGCCACTTTGTCTCAAGATATTTTCTGCCACTAATTCGTTAAATTCTTGGTAGCAGGAGGTAATGGAAAGAGTAGATATTTGTTTAAATGTGCTTAAGAGAGGTAAAGATCAGGGAGGAGTAGGGAGTAATACTCAGACCAGTCATTTATGTCCCTTTTGTGCTTTAACAGGAGGCTCTGCCTCTTCATCATCCTCCTCATTGCATCTCCCCCTCCCACCATCCAAATTTCAACCCTTAGAGCATCCCTCAGAAGCCATCCTGCCACAGAGAAACTTGCAGGTCAAGACAAAAAACAAAGACACACATACACAAAACCACCAAAGCCCAGGTCCTTTTGTTGCTTTGTTAATGCCTGTGGCTAGAGGACAATCAGATCTCACCCTTCAATGCATCCTCTGTCCAGAGGAAAATTGCTTCTCCAAACCAGCCATCAAAGAACAGCAAAATCCACCAAGTACTTCCTGAGTTTTCCTCTGAGTCCCAGGTCTGCCAGGCATGGGACACCAGCAAAGAGATGATCTGAACAGAAGTAGCAGTGGGAGCTGCCCTCAGGACTAGAATGGCTTTTGGAGGGCATTACTCTTGACAGTCGTGTTATGTAGCCCAGATGTCCCCTCATCTTCAAATGTTATCTTCAAAATCTCTAACGCATCTTCATTCTTACCCCCATGACAGTCCTCTAGGCTCTTCCCCTTTGGGCTGCTATGAAGAAAAGCTCCATAGGGGGGGCAGAGGGGGATGAATGTCCAAGTTTGAATGGATGGACAATTTCATGAGCAGATCCAATGCAAAAAGAGTAGGCCACTGGTTCAGTGGAAAGACAAGACAGGGAAGGCATAATCAGCAGTTACCTGAGTTACTAATTTGATTTTCCCCTCAGAAAGTCCCTTTTCTGAGCTCTGGCATTGCATATACCCTTCAAAAGTGACAAAGTTATGTAAACTAAATGATGAATAGACCAAAGAATTTTTACATTATTTTCAACATGATGTTTGTTTTATGAAGCAATGCCAGCTCCTAACGCAGGCACAACTTCTTCTCAAAATGCTGGATAAATGCCTGCTCTTACTGGTTTTTCACACAGCTGGAAAAAATTCCTTAAGTGGAAAAGTCCCTGGGCAGACAGCGTATATCGAGAAAGATCCTCTGCGGATGCGGGTGAGCATGCACATCTTCAGATCCTTTCCCAAAAGGCGGCTGGACCTGGGGAAGGTGTATTTATGGGGGACCTGGCTCTGCAGCACTTGCTCAGAAGTCCTCAGCAAATGGTGGGGCAGAGCTGGGCTGACTTTTGCTGAAAATAAGAGCAGCTTACAAATGATCAGGTATGGTGTTCACAGAGGATCTTCCACTGAAAGGCATGCCTCTATTGAAGGACATCTCCTTTGGTGCTTTGGAGGCAACCTGTCCCTGATCCAAAAGGTCTCCCTGCAGCTGTGTGAGGTTGTGTTGTGGTCTCATGAGATCATCCGTGCTGTGACTTTGCTCTCCAGCAGGCTTGGCCCTGTGCAGTATCCTGTAACTTTGTGGAGAAGGTGGCATCACAGATGTGTACTTGCTGTGTGCATCATGGGGAGGTGAGCAGGTCTTGAGGTTACCATGCCTGCTCTGAGCTGTGGGGCAGCTGAGGCCATGGGATGGATGTGCACTGCAGGACTGGGAGGCGGCAGGATCTGCCATGACTCTGCCTTGGGCAGCAAGGGAGACACAATGAGACATGGGCCTGGATATGATTCATGTCCTGCCCTGGAAGATGCTGGCTGTGGGCTGCCCATGCTCAAGCTGTAAGGGGGCTGCTCCCACCAGGTAGGATGAATTACACAGCCCCCCTTTTTTATGTATGTATGCATGTACGTATGTATTTATTTAGTTTTTCACCCTCTTCTTTATTTTCATGGTCACCACTGTACCGGAAATAGCTTTTGTTGAAACATTTTGGTATCTCCCTAACCCCAAGAGGCTTGAAGCAAAATATGCTGTGCTGGTTCAAAATAAAACCATTGCTTCACAGGCACAGAGGAATAGATGGCAGAGGCTATCTTTAGTAGTCTTAATCTATTGTAGTCTCGTAGTGGTTTTGTTCATTTAAATGTAATTTGGCATTAAATACAATTTCCCTGCACATAGTGTGGAAAAAATGGACGCTAGGATTCTTTTTCAGTACAGAGAACCTTAAATTAATTGGCCAAAAATTATTGCTTGCACATAATTTTTTATTTCCAGACCATCAGACTTGCTAAAAATATGCACAGTGCCCTGTGACAAATTGCGATGGCTCCAGACTCACTCTTGTAATGAAGCTGAGGTGGTCTGTTGAGCAAACCAGCTATTTCGTCAGCCTGTATTTATAAGAAACTACACTGTAGTGTGATAAATTCACCATCTGGTCATTAGCTGCTCAACACATCTGTATTGTATTATCAGTTTAGACTGTGGTGGTGAGACTCATCACATTTTTATTTGCCTGATAGGTATTTAGTCTAAGTCAGTTGTCTACACTTCCTGGTAGACCATGGAGGCATCTTCAAATAGCAGTTTAACCTCTCCTCCCCCTGATAACACCATTTATCTTGGGGTGGGATGAATTAACCTTTGGATATAGCTTTCTTTTTCCCTCCACTGACTTTAGAGAGTGCAAAGATGACTTGCCTAGACCAGATGACAAGGTCATAAATGGGCTTGGGCTGTATTGACATCTTCTCTGGTTCTATGTGCAGTGAATATGAATATGTGAATACAAGTATATGCCTGTTAATATTTGTAGAGAAGGGTGCTTTAAATGCATACAACCAGGCTCAGAACCTGAAAGGCTATAGCTAATACCTTAAGGCTTTATTTAGACATTAAAACAAGAACTTGGCTCTCAAACTCAGTGCAAAGGTTCTCCCTAGTTTCTGGCTGGGTTGCCCCCATTTCCCAGGGTGCTGTGCACTCACAGTTCAGCTGCTAGTGGAGGTGACCTGCATAAGTATTATGGACCAAGGAGTCTGGATTTGGCCTCATTGTGGAGTCATTTCCTGGCAGTTTTCCTTTCGTTGTGTCTCTCACAACTCTGAATATCTCCTCAATTTTCTATATTTATTTTCCTTCCCTCCTTTTGTGGAGTGCATTGTACAAGGCCCTGGCTATGACAATGTCCTTTTGTTTCAGGAAATGCCTTGAACATCACACCAGAGCAGTTGCTGGCTGGTGTGGTGAGGTCATTCCAAGAGAAAGGTTTTGGAACACCTGCGAGGTTTGTTGTGCCTGGGCTTAAGAGTCAGGTCTGGGAACTCCATCCAAAAAGGGCACATGGGGAAATGCTGGTGAAAGCTCAGCAGTACTGAAGTCTCCTCAGTAGGAGGAATGAGCAGAGTCCTTCAAGAAGCCAATGGAGCCTATGCATTCCCCAGGAGCATGTGGTAAGGAAAATCAGACTACCTGGAAAGCACACAGCACAGAGCACAGGCAGCTTGTGCTCTATGGGTGATCATAGCCATGACTACTAGGAAACAGTTGTCCCAGTAAAATATGACAATCAAGATGAGTTTTCTTAAGGTACATCTGATTCTTGCATTCTGTCCTCAGTGGCCATTTAAACAACAAAATGACTTGGCGATATCGTTGTTCTTTAAGATCAGTAAAGGCAAGGATGCGAACACTGAGCCCATGAGTATGGCTGCCAGGGATCTTGTCCCCTGCATTAAAAAAATTTACACTAAGGTGAAGCTAACAGAAGAAATATGTGGCACACAAGCCTGGCCACAACACAAAAGCTGTTTAAACATTACAGCCATTAAACTACACAGGCCATTCCAAGTGCAGAATTTGCTGTGGTGGTGACTCTTACCCAGCCCATAGTTTCCGTGAAAGGAAAGTTCTGGGTTTATCAGACTGGTGCTTGTCCTGTAAAGCACCATGCAAGAATGATCGTCCCCACAGCCTGAGTGGAGATCCTGAAGACAAGTATGGTTTTCCCAACAATCAGCAAGACAGACACATGGAGAGACCAAACTGGAGGTATGCGAGCACATGTTAAGCTTTGACTAGATTGAATGGTGCATTTAATGAGACTTACTAAAGAGTAAGTTATCTCCTGCCACCGAGGCAGGCAGAAAGTGTTCTTCCTTTTTTCAGCAGTCTGAAACATTACATCTGCAGTTGTACGTACTTCTCAAAACTTGGCCCAAAGTCTTTATCTGAGCTGGACTACCTGAATTTGGAGTTCAAACAGGCAGAACCTGGATTTCCACCCAAGGAAGTGCTCCCCAAGAGCCACCCCAGGGGCTGTGGCCAGGTATGGTGTGACAGAGCTGCCAACACAGGGCTTGACTGGGAGAACCCGTAACTTTCAAGATATAGGTAAAATAAGTACATTATGATGAAGCCAAACAACAAAACCAGCTTCTGATGCAGCTAAAACCAAAAGCAAGCCAACCCAATTCAGAGAAACCCAGGGGCTAAGGTACAGCCTTATTCATCCCTGAGTTTTCCATCTGGATCAGAGAACTGAGCTGAAAAATCACTTCTGCACAAGAAATCATGCCTTCCTCAGCACCCCCAACAACAGCAAAGCAAACAATGCATTGCATTTGTTGCCAAATCCTATTGTAGCATAGTTTATTCTTGTCTCTGTGAATGCACTGACCTTCTCCATACTTCCACAATGCAAGTTCCCTCTGCTAACAAAGGCATCAGTGCTGCTGCAGGCTACCCACCAGCAGTTTAGCACCCTGACATGTCATTTCTTACAAGCAAGACTTAATGTGATGCTGCAATAAAGATGAAGCTGTTTGCGGCAGGGTCTCTTGACTGCAGTTTTTCCTGCACTGGTGCACAGTGGTCCAGAAAAGCCAAGCACAGGTGCTGAGCTGGTGCATCACCATCAGACACCACCTGGTGTGGATGGGGATGACCGGTCCATACCACACACTGGAAGAGGATCAGCTCATTCTTCCCATACCTCACTTCTTAGTGAATCCAGTTAAAACTTGAAACGTTTCCATCAACAGCCGTCTCAAAAAATTTATGACTCTCCAGACAGGCCAAAGAAGTTTATAGCTTGCTCTGATAATGAAGTTCATGAGCACAGACAAAACTTCTGCATTCATTGCAGACTGTTCCCAAACAACCAAATTGATTTTTATGCATCTGTGGGGTGAAGTAAGATTCCCGCACATCCTGATCAGTACCCCGGCCAGCCCTTGGAGTGTTCCTTTAAACAGCTCTCTGAAATTCCCAGAGCCACTGCCTGAAACCAGCACTTCAGTGTGTGACCTTTATGAGTTACGGCAGTATTAGGCACTGGGCCACTCTGAAGCAAGTTCCGCGAAACCTCAGACCATTTCTAAACTTCCATATTGATATATTTCCTGATTCCAGTGGTGCATAAAAGAAACAAACCCCAGAAAACCCCGCTCTGGATTTTCCCTTGCTCTCTTGTTTTTAAGATTTAACAATTTTAAATCCATCACGTTATTTGTAAGTAGCACCCTTGCTATCACACAGGTTCTGTTGGGTGTCCAAGAAGAGCTGCCCACCTTTCACTTGCTGGTGCACTCAAAGCCCAGGAGGGAGTAGCCAAAGACAAATTTCACCACATTTCCTTTGCAGGAGTTCCATTGCAGTGACACATTTCTTCTTTTTCTCATTGTCTGTGCATGGCAGGAGTTGATCAAGATATGTTTTGTCCCAGTCCCTTTTCCTGAGGTGCCTCTTCATTGGTTTTATATTGAAGAAGAACAGCTCTTACACTGTGCCTTTGCAGGTAAATTGCACCTTTCTGCCTGCACAAAACATCTCTGATGCCAATGAGCTCACTCAAAGGAAGACTACTTCTGGTAAGGGATCCTTTGGAGATGTAATCTCTATGTAGATCTTCCTCTCCTTCTTAGCATGTAGCTGATAGCCGCATCTTGTGTCCCAATGACTGAGTAGCCAGATTAGCTACTTGGTGTGCATTAGTAGCCAGCCCAAATAGTGATCAGACTGGTACCTAAATAGCCCAGAGTGTGAAAGGGCACAAATCTTGCAGTTCTGCTGTGTACTCACTCATACTTCGGCTCATATAATTCAGCCACTAATGGCTTTTAAGCATTAGTGGCACAGCTTTAGACTTATCTTGTTCTTTTGCACCTCCAGGTTCTCCACAAGTTCAGGTCTCAGCTGTCCTGTGGTACCTGTTCTGTGGTGTCCCTAACAGAAGGGATACAGAGAAGGTCCTCCCAGGCTTATGTGAAGTTAAGTGTGATGGATGAAGACCTTGCTTACTACTTCTTTACCTGCTTGGCACTAATGATCCCTGAGCCTAAGTAGGTGGATGAAGAAGCAGAGGCAGTCCAACCTGAAGCTCAGGGAGGGTTAAACCCTCAACCATTAAACCAAACCATTCTATGATGCTATGATTCTAATGCAGCTGTATGCGACCAGCAAAGAAATATGTTAGCAAAAAGAGCCATGACACAGACACACTTGTGCATGAGGGACAGATGGGGATGTAAGTGCTGGGAGAGGCTGTCCTGGGGCTGAGGCCAGTACACCTCTGCTACCACCTCATCTTCCCTGCAAGGTCAGACCTTGCCACAGTGTTTAATGACTTCAGTTCTCTGCAAATGAGGAGGTGGGGAACGGGAAAGCAAACAAGTCCTTTCTTCATCCTCTGTACCTCTTTTTGACCTCTCTCCTTACCTTTCTCCTGCTGGAGTATCTCAGCACAGGCAGTCACAGCTCCTGTTCCACTTGGGCTACATCAAGTGTGTGAGATGTGCCACAGCCACAACCATCTTCCTCTGGGCACCAGCTCATTGCAGCTCAGTGTCAGATGGGAGCAAACTCCCTGGGAAGCACATGGCAGAGGGGAATGCTCAAATACTACAAAAGGCTGATGGTGTTTGCACATGGTGTGTTTTCTGGAGCCCAAGGATACTGCAAGCACCAAGGATGTTCTGTCCTCTCCTGTCCCCATGGACACAGCGCCTCCTCCTCAGTTTGGGGACCATTTAAGCTTTCCCTGTGTCACATCTTGAATCCAGCAGCTCTCTTTTTATCTTCATTTCTTCCCTGCTCTATGGCTTAACGCCGTTGCAGAACAACTTTTCACTTTGGCTATTTTGGGAGTAGATAGCAAAATATTAAAGGTTTGCAGAAGCTTTTTACATTTTCTTCCCTTCAAAAAAATCCCCCAAACCTATGAAAACCTCCTCAGTGGATACGTTTCTGTTAAAAAATTGCCTTTGACCAGTGTCCAAAATAGCACTCAGCAGAGAGAACGGTTCAGCATTAGAAGGAGGACAGAGAGCTATGATTAGTGCTGAACACATGATTTGTGGTTGTTACCCAGCACATTGTCTCACAGTTTACCAGGCAACCGCAGATGTCTTTGCTTCTTAACTTTTCACAGACAAAACAGGACAAAAAGGATTAAAACTCCTGGATCTCTCTTTTCAGTTGTGGAAATCTTCCTTCTCAGGCTCCCATTCCACTGGGTGCATGTGCTCAGATCCCTCACTATCTGAGGGAGCACTGGAGCACCGGAGCACCAGCTCACAGTGCTGGTTCTCCTGCCTTGCTTTGGACATATCTCACCAGGTCTCAGCCATATGCTGGAGCAGGACTATTCGATGCACTGGTATTGCAACAGGATGAGCTTTCTCCATATGTGGTAGGAACTGAGCTGGAATTTCTCCAGGAGCTTTCCCAGCCCTAATTGCTCCCAACAGACATCGGTGCCTTGGAGATACAGTTGTGGGCAACAACTTGCGCATTTCTTTGTAAGTATTTTCTCTCCAAGTGTCTGATATTTGCTGCTCAAGTTGTCTGTTTGTGGTGCTCGGTTGCTTTCATTACATTGCATTGTTTCTGTTCCCTATCCAGAGGAGCATGACAGCCTTTTGAGCAGGACTTCCAAGGGTTTCAAACCTAGAAATTGGTTTCCATAAAGGTCTACGCCCACAGCTTCAGTGCTGGGAAGGCTCTTGTTAGCAGGACTCAATCACAGGACTCTTTCCAAACTCTGCAGGGGCCCAGTGCCAAATAAAAAAAACCAAAACCAAACCAAATTCCCTTTTTTTTAGCATCCTTTTCCAGTTAGGAAAGGTAAGATCTGCTGTGACCTATGGACATGATTCCCCCAGAGCAGGCAGGGAGTCCCTTCCTACCCCCACTTCCCCATATCCGATTCCTCCCCCCTGGCTCTGCTATTCCCTTTTCCTCCCAAAAATGCCAGTGGCACGAGGCTCCCTTTTCCTCTCACTCCACCACCCCAAAAGGTCAGACACTTTGAAGGCCGGTGCCTTGTGTGCTTGGAGGGGCCGTGGTGGACAGGAAGCCTTTTACTCTAATTAGTCCCCGCAGAAGTTTGGCATTTCTCCTTGGAGCGGTTTCTCCACTGATGAGGAGCACGTATCCAGCTCTTCCTTCTCACCTCGCACGTCCAAGCCTCCTGCTGTCTCCTGCTGGACTGCAGGGGTTCGGTCCTGGATCACGTTGCTTGGAGGAAGCAGGCAGGGGATATGTGAGGAGATAAACACTGTTTTCTGACACTGGGAGGGATTTCTTTCAACTCGGCCACGTTCATGACCTGAACCAGGATCATTTTTGCTACCCGCTCCCCCTCGCCTCCTCCTGCCTGGCCCAGACTAGCCAGGCTTTTGTCTGGTTAATCAGTACAACTCCTTCCAGGGCTTCCTGGGGGCTCTTTGGCTGCTGGGTTATGAAGACCCATGAGTTCATTGTTTAAATTAAGTTCTTCTATATGGAAACACCACTGGTTTCCCATATGGTCTTGGCAAAGCCACCATCCGCTCCCCACCTAAATTAAATTTCACTAATTGAATTAGTTACCATTTTATCAGCTGCCGCTTTGCAGTAGTTTGCAACCCCCCAGGGGTCCAGGCCACGCGCAGTCAAGAGCTTCCCCACCTCACTCTCTCATTTATCATCGTGACAATGCACAGCGCTGGGAGAAGCAGGGGGGTGGAGAGTACCCTGCCCTTCCCAAGCATCCCAGCCATCTCTGAGCATCCTAATGACTGACCTTTGTGAGTGAAGCAGCCCTGCTCTGACCCCGGGCTGCTGAAAGGAAGCATTCTCCCCTTTGTAAGAATCCCCCTGTGGCAGCGGCGTGGGCCGGGCTCAATGCAGGAGTGTCAGAAGGGAAGCCCCGCGTGCGGGCAGTGGCGCCCTGGGATGTCGCAGCTTCCATATGCCAGGGGACTAATAGCGGCAGGCCTGGGCTCAGGGGACAGAGCTGCCCTGCCAGCCTGTGGGTGAGAAAGGGGTGGGGGGACACGTGGAAAGGGATGGCCTGAAATGGGGCTGCCAGCGTCTGGCAGTGGAGCGTGAAGCGTGTCACCTGCTCCAGCCCCTCCGCAAGCACCAGGGGCTAAGCTATTGTTGTACCCGGTGGGATGATTGGGATGCAGCACCGGAGCAGGTGGTGGTACCCAGCACTGCCATGGTGCTTCTGTGAGGGCTGTGGCTGTCTGCAGGTGCTGCTGAATGCTTGGACAGTGTTGGCTTTCATGCTACAGCTTTTTGGGGGGCTTGGGAAATGAGAGGCATGTAGAAGCTTCATCAACTGCATGCTTCCTGAACCACTGCTGCTGCAGGGTCATGGCTCCACAGGGAAAGAGAGGGATATGCAGAAGCAGCAGACAGGCTGGGGTTATAACCCTCTGGATTCAAACCATGAGGAAATGCTTTCTAGGGACACATCAGCACTGTGTAATGCTTAGTGGTGTGGGAATCCCTCTGTGATGGAAAACAGGGATGGTAAAGCCAGCATGGCTGTGTGGGCTTAGAAAGCTGAGCTTATCAACCACACCAGTTTGTATTTAGATGCCTTGCTGAAGATAGGTGCTAATATAGGTGCTTCCACACCTGAGTTTGCTCTGTTGAGGCAGAGATCTGCTGGTAGTGATGATCAGGTTAGGGTGCACTTGAGTAAGAGCTGTCTGCTCCTATAGCCAAACTCCACTGTTTCCAAGATAACCCATCAAAGAGTTATCTGGTTTTCCACTGTGGACCTGTGATGCAGAAAGTGTGTAGGTGTCCTGGAGGGAGGGAAGCCAGACCTGAGGACGATGCTGCTACACCAGTATTGAGTGGAGTCAACACCCTTCTGCCCACAGCCACCCACCCATTTGCCTTTCTGGGGCATGTATTCACAATCAAAGCAAAATCCATTAAAAAATGATCAAAGCTGAATGTTCATTTCACTGAAGTCTGGCTAACACCCAGCATGTCGTATGTCCTTGATGAAATACTGACTTGTTTCAGAAACCCTGAAATGCTGTTTTAATATCTGAGAAAGAGCAGTCCCAGCAGTACTTGCCAGTCTTTCATGCTCTGTGAGGATTGGTGCTTCATTTTTATTACTAGTCACCAATTTACACCTCCTGACCAATTTTAAAATTTCCTCATAAATCATCAAAAAACCCATACAGACTCAGAAATGAGTTAGTGTTCAGAGCAGATTTCATAGAATTATAGAACAGTTTGGGTTGGAAGGGACCTTAAAGCTCATCCAGTTCCAACCCCCCTGCCCAACGTATGGACACCTTCCACTACAGCAGGTTGCTCCAAGCCCCGTCCAACCTGGCCTTGAACACTGCCAGGGATGGGGCAGCCAC
>WYDI02033240.1:0-21787 GCA_009867235.2 Psittacus erithacus | reverse complement strand
GTTGGACAGAGCCTTGGGTGCCATGGTTTAGTGTGAGGTGTCCCTGCCCATGGCAGGGGGGTTGGAACTGAATGATCCTAAGGTCCTTTCCAACCCTAACTGTTCTGTGATTCTATGATTGTTTTGATTAAGAAATGCCTTTCAACGCATCTGCTGGGTTCAGAAGTAAATGCTTAAAGAATGCTTAAAACCGCAGCAAAATATACAAAAGGGCATCAAAAGGTTAAACGAACCGTTTTGTTTGACCTGAAATGACTTCTGGATTTGTTGGAACTGCCAGAATGTTGAAAAGTCACTTATTTGCACAGCTTTAATTAAGCAACTGCCTCCAGTTATGATTTATGCTGTCACTCAGAAAATGAGACCTTCACACTGTGCTTCGGTTTTGTCACAGCCCCTCAGGACAGCGTTTACGCAGAGAAGCTGCGGTTTGGGGTATTCCAGCTTCTGGATGCTGAGCTTGAGAGGACTTCAGCCTTCCAGAAATTCCTCTGCAGACCAGCAGGAGATCTGAGCTGGACACTCGAGCACGGAGGCCGGATTACCAGCCATCTTCTAGAACTCCCAGGCCGATTGTTTTTATTGCAGCAAAATACCGCAGGTGGTTTTGGTGAAAAGTGGCAGGTATTTAATGCCTTTTACAGCAATGCACTTACCGGTTTCATGACCACCTTGGTAGCACCATGTTAAGTGACAGCACTTTCATTTTATTGCAGTCTCATGTGCTGTAGTTGTAATGAAGGCTTCCTACATAGTCAGAAGACTTCCCATATATCCCTGTCTATGTGACATATCACATCGGATGGGAGCAAAAGAGTTACTTCTGCCATGAACTTTGCTGCTTGTGCATTTCTCTTGAAGACTGTGGGGCTGCTCAGGTACTGAGCATTGACATCAGTATTGGTGTGCAAAGCAGTATGTGTATTTTACATATATGTGTGTATATATATTAAAGAAAGCATTCAGAAATGGAGAAGCAGAAGGCTGGGTATGTCTAATGGATTGCCATTATAATAGATTCAGATTCATACTCATCATCTGAAAACATCCTGCCAGAAGAAGAAATAACTTCGCATCAGTCAAGTTCTAAACGAATATATTATTAAAGATATTGTACAATATCAAAATAACTGTGTAAGAGCTGCCTGCATTCAATACCTTTCATGGTTAGTGTAATGTTGTGCGATAAGGGTCACTGCCTAAAACAAAACAGAAGAAAACAGAGAAATCAGCCTCGCCGTCGTGCCTCACGTATTCCTCTCTGCTCTTTGCTTTTTATATTCCAGGCTGGGTTTTTCTCTCAAAGAAAAGAAAACAATTTTTACCTGCAGTTCTCAGCAACCAGCAGAGCCTGTCTCTGCTCAGCACTCGTTTCTACCTCTTACCTCTAAAGCAAATTGAATGCTGCAGTCATTGTTACAGCCAACCTGGGACATGTGGGGTACTCACGCACGTGCTGCTGTGCCCAGCAGTGATTCCAGAGCTGTTCTGGGGGCAGCTGCTCATAGCAAACCTCCAGCACAGGTATCTGAACCAACACCAGCACTCCCACCATCTTTCTGATGTCCCCATTGACAGTGCTGTGGGCTGACACACAGAAGAAGGGAATTCTTGGCTTCTGACCAAAGGGCAAACCAAAAATGCTCATGAGAGGACTGAGATGCTGAATGCTGAAGACTCCAGACTGCAGAAGTCTGGACAAAAATGATGCTCACTGGTGTCAAGATAAGTGGTAAATCACCGAGACGGAAGAAAACATGGAGAAATCATGCTGGAGGCAGGAAAATTTCCCTCAGGGCAATGCTCGCATCCTCTCATCTACCAGCTTCCTTCCAGGGTCCCATTTCTACTTCCCCAACACCATAGAATCATAGAATAGTCAGGGTTGGAAAGAACCCCAAGATCACCAAGTTTGAACCCCCCTGCCATGGGCAGGGACACCTCACATTAAGCCATGCCACCCAAGGCTCTGTCCAACCCAGCCTTGAACACCGCCAGGGAAAGCCATTTCATGGTGCAGTTTGTGTGATCGTTACAGAAAGATCTGCAAAGAAAAAATGGGCAGGATGAAAAAGTGGATCCTCTGCTGTTAAAATTGCCAGGTAGCATGCATCACCAGCCCCACCGGACTGGGGATAATGCGATTTAAACAACGAGAAGTGGAGGGGACGCACTTGGAGAAAAGAGAAAGAAATAATATGATATGACAGTAATATTGTCATATTGAGTACAATAATGTCACATTGAGTACCATAATGATACCTGGGATGGGAAGAGCACAATCCTCTCTAAATCTTTTCCCCAGCTATCTGAAGTTTGAAACCATTTTCCAAGCTCTGTGCCACAGAGATCTGCAGGCCAGGGAGGACCATCTGCAGCAGCTGATGTGACCTGTTGTACCAACCAAGGCATAGCACGTGGAATTAGAGCCCCTCATTTGGAAAGCACACAGTTATACACAGAGAACAGCCAAGGAGCTTCTTGTAAATGCACTGCCTGTTTATTATGTGCACTTCATAGTATTCTGCTTTCCTAATTAAAATGTGAGGTGGTACCAATCCAGACGCTGCACAGACATCCATTACAGCAGCACTATTACCTTTATCAACCAAACTCATAATGTCATTAAAAAGAGATGTCAGTCTAGCTTGACAGGATCTATTACCAGCCCCCCATTTAATTGCCATTATTTATATTACCTTTCCTTCATTTATTAATTGAGCCCCTTATCAGCTTTATTCTTCCATTATTCTTCCCAGCCCCATTGGCAGCCCAGCAGCCCTTTGCACACCAGCACCACCCAGGATGTGCCCAACCCAAAGAGCAGCAGAGACCCTCATGGCCAGACCTCTTATAATATTCTGATTTATTTGAAGGTTTTGGCTTCTAAAGTCCAGGCTCAGCAACATCTTTCTAATGTGTGTCCTGAGTTAATACCGGAACGAGAAGTGCTTTATCTTCCTATAGTATGGCTTTCTCCCAGGTGTAGGCCTGCCACAGTTATTGGGTTCTCCTGCCTTTTATACATGAGAAGGTTTCCATTTCCACCTCCAAATACACTGATCCCATAACTGGAGTTATTTTTATTCACAGTATTCATTAGAATAGCCATTTTTACTGCCCTGGCTCCTGCGGGGCACTGATTTCTCCTCTGTCCTTTGCTTCCCTTAATATTATTCTGGATTTCTATGCCTCGTACATATTCACTGCTGTTCACTTTCCCTTCATTCTGTTTGCTTTTCACACAAACATCTGCAGCTTCCCTGTAGGTCAGCTGAAGTTTCTTTGGCTGATGCATTTCCAGACACTGCAACGCTCCTTCCGGCTCCCACCAAGCAGTGTGTGTAACCTTTTGGAGGAGTTCAGGCTGGTTTTATCAGATGGATCATAGCTGCTTTCAGATTTTTAATGATGTGTTTACCTGATGAAGCCCAAACTTCATTTCAATAGCATTTGTTATTGCAAATAACAACTTGCAAGCTCTGATCACTTGAGTCTAAGCTCACACCGATTTCTGATGGGGTTATAAAGGTCTCCTTAACTGATAAATGAGGCCTGATCCAAAGAGTCCCTGTATTACTTGGAAAACTGCCTCTTCTGCTCAGGGCTATTAGAATTGCCCAGAGCTGTACCAGCTGCAGAGGTTTAAAGATGTTGTCCCTCAGATCGAAGCTCCTTGTGCTACTGAGGTGTCCTTGGCAGAAGACACTTGTGATTTGGTGTCTGTGGTCTCGCGGGCCATTGTTTCTCTCAGAGCCATTAGTGACTTCAGAAAATAACAGCTCCAGGCTCTTCTGCTTTTGTTTCCATCCAGATACCCCAGAGGCTCCCAATCCAGCCACCTTCTTCAGTATTTCCTCCATCTCTGCGCCACCTCTTACCAGCAAGCAAACCAAATCGCCACAGATCATGGAGCATTTGACCTTTAAAGCCCACCTTGGGTTAGGGGGATATTTTGTCACTCTCCTGATGAAGACTGCACACCTTTGCAACCCTTCTTGTCCTTGAGCACTGTAAAATCCCCATCAGGGACCCTGGGAACCTCCTGGGTCCTCCACAGCTGCCCGGCTTTGACCTGGTGCCCATGTGGGGTGGGAGCACACTGCATCCTCTTGCACAGATGGGCTTGAAATAGCACAAGAGTAGAAATTGGAAGTAAAATAAATGCTATATTTTTATTATTAGAAAGACAGTATTTTGCATTAATTTCTCGGATTTCAGACTGATCATATTTTATTGCATTTTTGGTTTCCTCCTAACATAAGGTTCAATATGACATGTTCTGAGTAGTGAAAACAACAGGTTAAGTAGGAAATAAACACAATCTACCATGTTGCCACCATGCTTATCCCTTAGGTACTGTCTGAAGTAATAAAGCACTTGACAGAAAACTTGGAAGACATCTTTCTGCCTCCCCTCAAAGGGTCAGGACAGTTTCACCTTGGATATGTGACCTTGCTCCTTGGTTTTAAGAGTGACATGTTATTAAAGCCGTCTTTGCTGGAGTAATTGTTGTTGGCGATGAAGACGACTGCAAACTCTGAGGTACTGAATTGGTAAAAGCATTACAAATTCCTCAGTGTCAGTATGTACCACGTCTAAAGTGAGATATGGGAGGTAATTTGGCATCATTCTGGAGCACATAAAGGGGTTTGCTGGTTGGATTAAAGCACAAGATTGTATAAGAAGCATTTCAATTAAACTCATAGTCAAATAGATATCAAGAAAACTCTACCTGCACTTGAAATGCTGTGCATAAAATTATTCAGGCATCACACTGAAGAAGGAGAATTCAGTGAGTATGAAGTCGGCCCAAGTTTCCTCCACGAATTGATGTCTCTTTCCCTTCATACCATGCAGTGGTTTAACAGTGACATTCATAACGCATGTGAATAATTGCTGGAGTTTACTGCTCATTACTTCTTTAAAAACCAGGAAAAATAGTAATAGCTCTTTGATTCTTTTTAATAAGAAGATAATTTTCACTACAAAGTTTGAAACAAAATACTTGATCTTTACTTATAATTTGATAACGTCGTGCTGTTTCTCTGCTGCAGTTAAATTCCTAACATTACCATTTCAATTGCATTTGTGCAGACTCTATAAAGAGGACCTAAAAGGCGAGTCGTAGTGTTTTAAAACAATTCCTTCCAATCCATAGTGCAGTAGCTGCAGGGCTGTTAAGGCAGTGCTCACCCCATGCTTCAGTCACACCAGGTGGGAGGGGTTTGGGAGGGTCCCCACAGAAGCCAAGACCCCATTTTCAGCCTTTTGGGTGTTTGCTGGGGCTTAGTCCCTGATGCTGGGCTGAGGCAGAGCCTGAAGAGATCATCCAAGCACAGATCCATCACCTATGTGTGAATCAGCCTCTTGCAAATCCTGCCTTGAGTAATGAGAAACCACGAGGAGCTGTGTAGATTCCTTTTCCAGCAGGCTCTCCTGAGGCCTCTCACTCTCAGCGTGACAAATAATCATTATTAATTATTTCTGTTCGGAGGGTTACTTGTGCTACAAAGCAACAAGCAGTAGCATTGCACTGGCTTCGGATGGATTTGCCCTGCACACATTTCTGCTTTACCCGCTTGGCAATACACAGCCATAAAGCAGCTGAGTTTAAGGTCATGAATGATGAGCCCTACAGAAATGCAAAGATTTTTCACCAAATTAAGGACAAGGAACAAATATGCATCTTATTATTCAAAGCAGCCCGTAATCTACCTCCTGCATTGGCAGCCAGGGGGATAACACAAGACTTCTCCAGGGGAAAGTCCTCCCCTGGACATCTCCCCCTTTCTGACACTGTTATCACCAAACAGACATGCTTTTAGAAAGTCAGATTCACACACATGCAGTCTCCTGCCTTGTCACCTGATGGAAAGTGGTGGTTTGCTCTGTAGTAAAGTAACACTTTACCGATTTATCCCCTCTGGAGAGGAGATTGTTGTGCTCGTCTATAATTAATTAAAACAGCAAATAGCCCTCTCTGCAGCATGCAGAACTGGATCCTCATATTTTTGAATGGGCTTGTGATAATTTAACTCCAATGTTATCTAAGGAAAGAGAAAAGACTACAGGATCTTGTTCCAAACTCACCATTCTTCTAAAATACGCACTTTAAAAGAGAGCTTTCTGCACACGCGATGTATAGAAGAAGCACAAGTACTGTTGGTTTGATACAGACAACATAGGATGGATTTACAGGATTGCAATAGAGTGCAAAAAATACACCTCCAGAGGGTGCCTCGTGCTCCCTGTAACATGCATCAAACCACAGAATCTGCATAAATTGAAGTATGATGAGAGGAGGCACCTCGGGAACATGTTCCCACACTCACCAGCTGCAGACCCCTCGCCACCCTCTCAGCACTGACCAGAGGCTGTTTGGAAATATGATGAGCACAAAGAGAAACAAATAACACAGTGGTGAAAGATGGGATTTGAATGAGCATTTCTAGCTTTGATTTCTATTGGCTATTGTTTGATGCTGCCTGCAAGGAGCATCCCTCCCAAAGGTAAGAAGGCTATAGCAGCACAAAGCCTGCCTTGAGTCTCATACCAGGGCTTTAATGGGACATTAAATAGGCTCCTCTATAATGCACATGGGTTAAGATACTGATAAGAGGTTAACCCAACATGTTTTCACAGCTATTTCTCATTAGGAAATTTAATTCACCCTAGAGGGGAACCCTGCTCCTGGGTCCCCAGCACAAACAGGAAGGCAGAGCTCTTCTCTAGCAAGGGAGATGCTCATCCTCCACCCCAGGTCACAGCTCTCACATCCACCTTTCTCCCCAGGAATGGAACCCACAGGGTCTGTCTCCTGCAATGGTTTTTTATGTATTTTTTTCTTTATCTAACTTCTTCCCACAGAAGTCCTTTCAAACAGGGAGATGTGGAGATGTGGTCGGTGGGTTTGCAAACAAAAGAGTCCTAATGGGCAGATTGATGGAAAACACTGTACTTAGTTCTGGAAAGCAGATCTCTGCTTTCATTCCTTGAAAAGCAATCACAGAGGAGACAGTTCTCTGGCTGTGTGTAAGAGCAGGTTTGTCTTTCATACATCCATTCACTCGTGTGCAGGAAAGAGTCTCTCAACACGAACATAATTCACTTGTAACTTCTTTTTAAGCTTAAACTTGTTCAGTAATGAAAGGAGAGAGCAATCTATCAGAGCGGTGCTGGTGATGCTGCTACCAGGGAACGGCCTCAATCACAGGCTCAGTCGTTTTCCAATCACAATTAATGTCATGTTAGCTAAAGAATCACAACAGGAAAATAAAGGGATGGATGCTCTAAGCAATAGAAATATGGTGAAGGCTCAAATACTGCTCATTTCCGAACCCTCCCACACTCAGATTATACATAATCAAAGTCTTTCTCTTGGAAAACAGGAGAAACCAGATAGATGCCCTAATATCTGCAGACTTCTAATTAGAAATGGAAACAGCAGCTTGCTGCAAGAGAGCAGAAATCACCCGTGCTTCTGGCTGGGGAAATACCTGGGTGGCTGCACCAAACTTTCAAACAAAGCAAGCAAGACCAGACCAACCCTTTCCACAGCAGCACCGGCTGGGGAAGGCGACTTTCACAGGGTTGTGGCTGTCACATCCTTGTGGAGAGGTCCCAGGGGTCAGAGATCTTCCCTCACCCTACCTGGTGGCTGCAGGCAGGGAGGGACAGGCACTGGAAAATGGGAAGCAGCCAGCATGCTGTGCTCCTGCTGTCCTCCATTTCTGCCTAATGTCTCATCTCAGTCTCCCCTCTGGCAGGTTAAAGCCATTCCCCTTGGCCCGTGTCTACAAGCCCTTGTGCAAAGCCTCTCTCCAGGTTTCCTGGAGCCACTCTAAGGTCTCCCCTTCAGGAGCCTTCTCTTGTCCAGGCTGCCCCAGCCCAGCTCTCTCAGCCTGGCTCCAGAGCAGAGCTGCTCCAGCCCTCGCAGCAGCTCCGTGGCCTCCTCTGCATTCGCTCCAACAGCTCCACATTGGACCACCTCTGAATGAGACATTGTAAAAGGCCACTTTATTAAGCTTTGGAAACTAGAGGATTCCTGGTGAGGTTGTCAAGCCTAATGCATTGTTATCCTCCTGACAATTCAAACCACCCTGTACTCAGGCTGTATTTGACAACAAAGGGAATCCTGATGTCAAGTGCAATCATGCTGACCCATCTTCTCAAAGATTAGATCAAGGCAGTGAGTTACAGTTCGCAGGCAGCAGTGTCAGCTGCTGACCTGCTGCACTTGCTGCTCTGCATTGGGAGCACCACTTCCTGAGAAGTTTAAAGATCCAACCTGAAACATGCCTCCAAAAGTGTATGCAACATTAAAGGGAAGAAAGGCAAAGAGTTAGTTAACGGGAAGCAGACATGGAGTGATGTGGTCGTGTTTGTCAGCTGCTGTCATAACCCTATCGCTCATGGTTTTCCCACATAAAATCATTCCGAATTGAAATGAAACCTTCCAGGGCCTCCAGTTATCCCAGCTGACAGCCTGCAGCCAGCGCTGGTTGGCTCAAAGTGTCATTCCATCAGCAGCTGTCACTTTGTGTAGGTAGAAGGACTTAAAGGATAAGGGAAGAATTATCTCTTGACATAAGCCTCAGGTGTGTGAAGGAAACAAGCAGTTTATAAATCCATCAGGGCACAGAGGACCAGTGGTACCCTAACCTGAGCCTTGGAGATCGTGAGCCCTGCACGCCTGCCTTGTGCTCCGTCCCAGCCATGAAGGCACCACCTTAGATGGCAGAAAGGATCTTCTGAATAATGTAAAAAGACAGAATATTAGCAGAAAAAAAGGAGCCAAGCTTGCCAGTGGGTGCAAATTACATCGGACGCCTGCTGACCTAAGAAATGCTTGGTTTGACCACATTATTTTAACTACTGGTTATACTGAAAAACAGGTAATTGCTTGTCAGTCTCATTATTTGTCAAGGAAAAGCATACAGGGAATGGAGGAGCTCGTCACATAAGCCTGGAGTATGTCTGTTGATAAAGATGAGTGTTGGCCACTCAGGGCTCACACTGTCTGGAAATGGCTGCCCCAATCCTCTCACCACCAGAACCCCACAATCTGCTGGGGTGCTCATTCTTCCCAAAGGGACTGTGGGAGGAAGAGGAGCACAGCGCATACCCTGTGCCCACCCAGCTGCTGCAGGGACCCCTGTCACCGACCAGGGACCTACAGAGCAAAGGAAACCCTAAATCTCACATCCATGTGAAGAGCATCTTGCCAAAACTTGGGAAGCTGCTCAATGGAACAAACTCATTTTGTCCTCAAAACCAGAGATGATTCAGCCTAAATTAAAACCCATACATTTAAGCTATGGCAATTTAAACTATAGAATGCTGAAAGGGTCATGATACTGTGCTATAAATAGGGCACTGCAGACATTTCATAAGGTCAGAGCTCTTTCTGCTCATGCAAGGCAGCAGCGTCCTGGACAGGAGTCTCCAAGGGGGAAAATGCAGACAGAGCACTGAAAGCCAGTACATAATAATGCTAATAACAAAGCCAAGAGGCACTACACAAGGCATTTCAAAAACTGTTGTTCTTGGCAGCTGCCCAGTGAAAGCAAAAGACAAGGTAAGGACTAGCAGCAGCAAGATGGCAGAGCTGGGGCTGAGGAGCAAACACCATGGTGCTTCTTTTGGCCCTAGTCAGAGCATCCCGCCTGA
Organism: Psittacus erithacus; assembly: GCA_009867235.2. Lineage (NCBI taxonomy): Eukaryota > Metazoa > Chordata > Aves > Psittaciformes > Psittacidae > Psittacus > Psittacus erithacus. The sequence continues at coordinate 12,115 of WYDI02033240.1, read as the reverse complement.
AGCCAGAGCATCTCCCCAGGGTGACACCTCCTGTCTGGGACCAGCCACTGTGTGCTGCAGTGCTATCTGGAGAGGCGGCAGTGTGTTTGCAGTGGTGGCAGGGAACCAAAGAACCACGAGGCCAAGGCAGGCTGTGGTGTGGGAGCATCTCCAGTCCCTTTGCATTCAGCTGCCTGAGTCAATGTGTGATAAGAGGAGGAAATTCCTGCTGGTGGAGGAGGGGAGCTGGTGGGAGCTGGGGCAGCATTCTCCATCCCCATGGACATGGTCCTCTGCACAAACACGCACATTTCAGTGTAAAACATTGCTCTGTGTTGGAGCAGGAGCTGCGGCTCTTTTTCTCTTTGCAGGTATAAGGCCCTGGGGTGAAGGATGGGCAGGTTGGAGTGCCACTTTAAGGGGAGATGCGATGGGGAAACTCACCTGAGGGTAGAGCAGATGCTGGAGACAGCAGGGGATGTAGCAAGAAAAGTACCCTGTCAGAGGAGGACCAAAATCATTTCATGAAGGATTTCCAGGCCACTTTCTTCCTTTATGTGTTTTACAATTATTATAATTTCCAGAAAAGCCGGGCATGGGAAGCAGCAAATTGCTTTGGCAGGGAGCTCCGGTCCTGCAACACCTCCAGCCCTGCTTGCTGCGGGAGGCACAGACCTGTGCAAATGCAGCAGCCATGCGAGAAAGGTCAGACTCCACTCCTGCAGGCCAAGGCCCTGCTCTTTTCCACCCTCTAAGCCCAGATGTGTTCATGTCACTCCCGCTCCTTACACAGCACAAGGTGTGCTCCCAGGGTGCAGAGCGCTAACACACGGAGCTGCCGGCTGTGATTTGTATTCTGTAAACACAGAAGGCACATTTCCCCCAGTCAATGAGGTTTTGAGCACTCAAAGTTCAAGCCATTAATTAAGTTAGGAAGGCACATAATGGCACCAGTGCCTTACAGAAAGCGGGGATCAATTCCCAGTGTCAGCCTGACTCCGAGAAGCTGGGACCAGCTCCTCACAGCCGCGAGGAGCCGCAGCCTCTGTGGTGCTCTCACCCTCTATCACCCCCCACAGCACATCTCCAATGCCTGCCCCACTTTGTGCCTGCAGCAACCCGTTGTACAGATGTGTTACCGGTTGGACTGGGCACACCTGGATGTGCATTAAAATATGGAAAACAGGGTTTAAAGTTGCCAGTTTTAGTCTTTGGGAGACTACTGCCTTGCCTTGGTTATAGCGCAGCAACACACAGCAATGCAGAGGAGTGTTTGCATGTGCAGGTAGCATTCCTAAAATGTATTTAACAGGAGCACAGCTGACATTTTAGAAGATGACATTCCCCCTGCGGGGAAAGTGGGGCTGAAAGAAAAGAAGGGAAAAATTATCAACACTTACAGTAGAAGAAAAAAACCCTGGAGAAGCTGTTTAATGTCGTTTCAAACAAAAACTGGTTTAAAAGCATTGTACATTAACAAACACTGCTGCTCCATTTGGAAGACTCAGTCTCTTAGTAAACAAACTCCTGATAGAGATTTCGCAACCCATCTTTACAATAAACCTCATATACCAGCAAACCCCGCAGGCCAATACTCTTGCTTGCACCAACAACCTCTATTTAAGGGTATTAGGCACAATGGTTTTCAGTAACTCTTTATTATTTGAGCAGCGCAAGGTTCGGAAGGTGCGATCGAAGTGTCAGCGTGTAACCGGGCTGCCGGGATGATTTCCCCGCCTGTACCTGACTCGCGCCCTGGGCTGTCATTGCTGTGCTGCCAGACGGGCTCTCCTGGGGGGGACGCAGGACTTCGCTCCCAGTCTGAGGCCCGGTGAGAGCCCCCTCACCAGAGCAGAGCAGGGGACGCTGCTGAGCGGGGCCGCCCCGGAGCTGCTCCGTGTTTGCCGGCGCAAGGGACAGGGTTTACAGTGGCACAGCAGAGCCCCAGAGCAACGCTTTTCTAATGTCAGGCACTGCCAATGCAATCGCTGCAGCTCGGGGAATGCCCCTTCCTGCTGTGAAAGCTGGAAACACTTGTTTAAATCACGCTGGTGGCTGCAGTGCCGGGAGCTTGGCATCGGGAGCCGGAATTCCCTTTCCCAGCACGCCGGGAAAGGTGCAAGCAACAGGGAGGAGGGGTCGGCTTGTGGATCAATGCGCACAGACTGAGCAAAGGACTTCATCCGTCCCGCGCTGTCTCACCATCGTTTTCAATTCCAGCAGCGAGTAGTTGAAGGTGTCCCTGTCTGTGGCAGGGGTTGGAACTGGATGAGCTTTAAGCTCTCTACCCATACAAACCAGCCTGGGATTCTAGGACTTAAAATAGAAAAAGTCTTTCCTGCAAGCATTTATGCCAATCTAAAGAACGTGGTTTCCCTGCTTCACCTTGCATCCCCATTGGCATTTATCATCAGCATAAGGATTTTAGTGATACTGTAACTTACAGTAAATTATTTGAGCATAACTTGTTTGGAATCACCCATGTTTGACACTAATTATAGCTGATTTTCAAGCAAAATGTGGTTGGCATTTCAATGATAATTCCCATCATAACTGCAGGATCTGTATTTGCTGTTTCAAGGACTGAATTTTCCATCTTCAAATCTGAATTAAACGAAACAAAAATTCCAGTATTTTAAAGCCATTTTGCATTAATAAGGATATTTTTCTGTAATGAAATTGAAATCTTGTCATAATGTTCATCTTCAGAAGCTTTAATTTCTTTAAGTGTGCGCACTAATGACTTCACTTGGCCAAGCTCTGCAGAAACCGAACATCAAAAACATTCCCTTAAAACTGTTGCCATGAAATGTGTCAACTCCACTGAGATACTTGATTTTGGTGTTTGAGAAACAAAATTTCATTGAACTTTATTTGATGTTTTCAAATGAACCCGATTTCAACGACAACAGAATTTTCCTCTGAAAAGATCATTTGACTTTCAAATGTAACTTACACACAGAAAATAATCAACTGAAAGCTTTGAAATACCCAGATCCTTGGAATTAGCTAAGGCATAAACAGCACCTCGCATCCAGCAGCACTTCACAGAACTTGGGGGCTGCAAAGGGAAAAATAAGTGGCATGTGTCTAAGGAAACGGGCTTTTCCGAATGGTCCAAAGTAAAGAGAATCACAGCGCTGATTAAAATCTTGTCCTTACCATTAGTGAGGGGCTTAACCAATCCTCTTTGGGTGGGCTGCACCCACCCCAGCAGGGCTTTCCTTCTTTCCGTGCTCTGGTGGAAGGGATTTCTGAAGGAGTCGCCCTTGAGTAATATGGGAATATGTGAAAGGGAAGAAAATTCCCTATAAAATCATGTGCACACTTAAAGTTGGTCTTCTGAAGTGTTTGAATAGTTTTTCTATCCAAAATCTCTTAATTAGCCCTGTTCTTCTCTCTGGGAAGAGTTCAGTCGTCCCTAAAATAGTTTGGTGAGATAAATGGGAATGAAAAATGATGTTATTTGTTGGGATTCTATCTAAAATAGTGCCTTAGCATGTGGAGCGCTGAGATAGCGTTTCCCCACATCAACAGCTCCTGGCACACAGCAGCTGTGTGTGAACAACAAAACCCCTCAGACAGCACATGTGCACGTGTGTGTGAAACGCTTGCACTTGCGGCTCTTTAAGAAACCAAGGGAAGAGGTTATTTGCAGAGGACATCCCATACATTACCCTTTCCACTTGGGATGCCGCAGCTTCATTCAGTTTTGCATTCCCAAACGTTCTCTCACAGGTGGCATGTGTAAAAATAATTCCTGTGTTTTTTGAGCTCCATCTCAGCGCGTTGCCAAGTGTTTAAAGTTCAGATGACAGGTATAATGAAGGGCTTTGTGAGAACGCCATCAGGCAGTCCTGAGGAGCTCAGCAGAATTGGCCGCTGCAGTACTTGAAGCACACTACAGAGCTGCTGAATAAAAGGTAATAGAGAAACAAGTGTGGTGCAGTGCCAGGGAAGGGGAGGCTTCATTGCTGGTTCTGTGTGGGCAGAGTGGGAGTATTAACTGAAGTACCCAGCTCGTCTCAGCACAAACACACAAGTCACAGTTCACTTGATGAGAAAGAAGAAAAGATGTCATTTGAGTGCCCACATGGCCATCATCTGTGGGTGAGCACCCATTGGGTGCACATCTAGAGCACAGCCTAGCACCCACATCAGCTTCATACGGACACTGCTCCAGGTGTTTCAATCCAGGCAAGCATGGGTTTGGCACATAGATCTTCAGGTGAGGTGCTCCTCAGCCAGAGGAGAGGGGCTGATGGGGGTCCTCATGAGGGTGACTGTCCCAGGGGTCTGGTCACTGCCACCCGGCTGGGGACAGGCTGTACCCCGGCATTGGGATGGGGGTGGATAGGAAGATCATCCCCGAAGCCAAAAACACTGTGTCTGGGAGGTGGTGCACACTGCAGGAGTGTCCCCGTGGGGAGGAAATCCTGGAATCATCCTCCAGTCCTCATGTAAGGTTAATCCACACAAAGGCTCTCTTGGGGCCACCTCTCTGTGGTGCCTGCAGAGGTTTGTTCTCTGCAGCCACATCACCTGTTTGCAAAGCCACAGAACCTTGACAAAAAGTAAAGGAGAAACTTATCTGTGATATTTTGTTTTGGACAGCTCTGCCCAGGCCCAGGGGCACCAGTTTTAATTGATTATACTGCAATTTGCCACAACTTCTCCAGCAAATATGACGCAGGGTCACACCCGCTCCAGAGACCTTATCGCTTCAATTTGTCACCCGATCTGTGTTTGTGTGTGTGTGTCTTTGGTATTTCACTCTTATCTCATCTCCCAGCCCGCTGCAATAAACGGGAATTTCTTAACAAGAGCCAGTGTCAGCCTCAGGCCTAATAAAAAGGAGAAGTCTGCATCACACAAGCGGGCTGCTGGCCCTTCCTTTTCCATGATTAAAGTTTTTTATTGTTTCACAGATAAAGTGGACAGAAAGGAAGTGGTTTGGGCCATGCTTTAGTCCCAGACAGTCTGCCACTAATGAGCTTGTGCCAGCACACACAAGGAGCACATCAAAACACACACAAGGCAAATAAATGTTTTCCCCTCATTTAAAAGTCAGCCTCTAATGGTGGGTCCCAGCAATGCTGATAATTAACTCAGCACCAGTACACAGCCCAGCCTCAAAGGCTGCTTTGGCCCCTCCTGCAGCTGGGAAGGAGCGTCTGGTTCCACTTCCCTACAGCATGGCAGTGTTTGTAGGGAATTGGGATAAGTGCACATTGCCTATTGCAATGTGCTGTAACTCACAGGCATGACGCAGGAGTCAGTACCAAGCTCCATGTTGATAACTAGCCAGCAGTCACTGTGACTTTGGCATTGTTCCATACCTCTTTCCCTCTGGGTTAAGCAAACTAAGGATTATGGATGGCCCTGCCTTGTTCTGATCACAACAGCAACATTGCCTCTTGCTTGAAAGCCAGCCCTGTGCTGCATTCCCATGGAGATTGAAGACCCTCTGCCACACAGCAGACAGCCGAGACATCCAGGGTGTACCTGCTCCTTCACTGATAACTCATCCAGAAATAAACTGATGGGAAGGGGATTATAAAAATAAAGATAAAAAGAAAGAAAAAAGGGAGCGGACAAAAGTATTCACAAGTTCTTTAATGAAGCATGTAGAGAGAAAAAAACACTTAACACTAAAAGAGCCAGCAATGTTAACAGTGTTCACATAGGGACCACTCAGTGCTGCTATTATAGAAACACAGCTGAAATTTATTCCTGTTATGATGGTCAGGACTGAAGTTCAATATCAGGAGAAGCTGCTGCAGACTTAGGTTCTCCCTTGATGCATTTATTGGCCTATTTTACCTAAAGCTCTCAAATTTCCATCTTACTCCTTTATCTCGTCTTGGCAATAGCACTGAATATTGACAAGCACCTAAATGGAGACAGTTTCCCAGGTAACTTCTCCTCATGCTAGAAACCCAAATTTGCACTTTTTTGGGTGCCATATGGGTCCAATTACCCGTTAACTCGCAAGGAAAGCGGTTGGATCCAATGTTGCGTTAAGGTGTGCAATATGTGAGCTGAGATTTTTTTCCTCCTGGCATTTGCTTGGTAGCATTTAAATTTCCTGTCAATCATGAGACAAGGAAGTTATTTTCACTGTGCTATCGAGACCAAACTGTCATGACGAAAACTTCACAAAAGGCACGAAAACTGCACCTTTTTGATGGTACAACACGATTATCCTGATCTTCGGTTTTGTTGTGCTTCCTGTTGATTCTTTTTCTGCCTTTTTATTCCAGAACAAAGTTCTTGCTTTGACGCTTGTCTTTGATAAAGTTATGAAGCTGAGCCAAAGATTTGAAATCTGTCAGGAGGCTTCTCTCTTCACAAGAACAAGTCCCAAACGATGGCCCCCATATTCTTTAAAAAAAGCCACATGCCTCTCAATCAGCAAATATTATTCCATGAGACTCTGAGTTTGTCATGTGTTTCATCTCTTGCTGCTCTCTGAATCCTGCTGAAATATTAACTGGGTTCCTTGCAGATGACATGAGATCCAGCGCCTGCTGCGCATTGCCATTAATATTTATTCTGAAGGGACTCGAGAAGAGCTGATGCCACCCATGCTCCTGCGCCCACCTGGGCGAGCCCTTCCCGAGCAGTGGAAGGTTTTCCCAGATGGGCATCCCTGCCTCATCCAGTTTTAATTACCATTGCACAGGGAGGAAATATCACAGAGGTTTGGCTCTCATCGGTCAGGAGATTCATGCTGCTGTCCTACCACACACCTAAAAATCACTTGGACAGGGAACAGCACCATGACCTGAGCCTTTCCTTTGAGGCCGTTTCCTACTGACCCTCTTCTTATCAGTTATTCCTCCAGTTCACATAATCTGCTTTACCTCTGCCCAAGGTGAGAGGACCCAACAACGTGCAGCCCCTCCACCCAGACTCGGTGTAGTGAAGCAAACAGTTGTGTCCTCCTTGGCCAGAGGTCCACATCTTTTAAGTACCACGGCCACCCAGCTTTATGCAATGATGATCTGCAAAGGTTTTCTTCAGAAGTATTTGAAACATTCTCAAAGCAGCAAACATGTAAAAACATCTCTTCAGAACTATCACTGCCTCCTCTGGTGTTGTAACAAAACTGAAGCTGAAGGCTACGTCTTACTTGTAGCTGAAAAAAACCCTAAATTAAATCAGAACAGGTTTAAAATATATCCATTTATTTATTTATTAAAAATATATTTATGATCCATTTCCCTGGGAGGGTGCTGAGGCACTGGCACAGGGTGCCCAGAGAAGCTGTGGCTGCCCCATCCCTGGCACTGGTCAAGGCCAGGTTGGACACAGGGGCTTGGAGCAAGCTGCTCTAGTGGAAGGTGTCCCTGCCCGTGGCAGGGGGTGGATCTGGGTGAGCTTTAAGGTCCCTTCCAACCCAAACCACTGTGTGATCCTATGATTCAATGATTTCTGTTCCACTTGAACATCAACAGAAGAGAGTGCAACATGATCAGAGGCAAACAGTAGAACTCAAAGCCACCGAGCATGGTGGATGCCAGCAGGCTGTGGGATCGCCAAGAGCAGTTAAACCATTTAGAGAAAAGCAATTAGATGTGTTTGATAAGAAGACACAAGCTGTGGTCTAGGGGACCTCGAAGCCACAGGCTGCTGGTGCATGGGGAGTTTATGGCAGCACAGCTGGCTCTGCCCTGATGCTCCCCTGCAGGCCCCAAGCCAGAGGGTCTTGCTGAGAGCCGGTGTGGGTATTCCTGCGCTAATGGTTTGCATCTGCTTTTATCTTCAAAATGTCACTGAGGATCAAAAAAATCTTAGAAATATTTGAAAAAAAGGAAAGACCTCCAGAAGAGCCATGAAATGCCGAGACTCCCGTTTCCTCCTGGTATCCAGCATCTGAGTGATGTGGTAAATGACGGAACAGGCTGCAAAACATCTCACAGACCACTAAATAATGAGCCCTCTCAGGCCGAAGCTGAGAGCCCTGCCCATGCTTCCCCTGGGAATAAAATTGATACTGAAGTCAGGTATTTTTGAATGCAATTTTTGTTTCCATGAACGCAGGAGAAACCAAATTATAGGAAACATTAATTTGCTTGCAGCTCCAGGCCTCTTTCAGCCAGCACTCAGCTTGGAAAGCACGGAACCCTCTGAGTCTGTCATAACAGCCTCACTCCCAAGGGTTGTTCATTTTCTGTGTTTTGCCATTCTTCTGTCTTATGCTCAGCAGGCTTTGTCTTTTCCCAGTTTCCTTCCAATACCCGGGATTTATTTCACATGCTTCCATTTCAGCTTGCCATGGGTGGTGCTGTGTTTTTCCAGCTCTAGTCTCACAATTTCTGCAACCTACTGAAGAAATGGGGAGATAAAACGTCTCTTGCTTGTTCAGAGGAGACTGCTGCTGAGGAAAGCCCAGCCCCTTCAAAGTTCTCATGCCTCAAGTGCTGCTAAGAGCAGTTTGAGCCACGACATTGTCGTCCCAGTGCCTAAAACCCTGACACCATTGTCATGGGCTGGTCATCTGAAGCGGGGTGATCTGGTGTCTGTGCAGTCAACAGCAAGGTGCAAGTGAAATAAGAGCTCTGGAGCACTCATCTGAAAGAGAAAGAAAACAAAAACCCCACTTGGACTTCGATCTCCAGCCCAAATGTTAAAGGCAAACACAATACTGCTTGTCTACCAGAAGCTGCGTACGCTGCATGGGTATTTGCGCTGCATATATCAATCACTGGTGCACGCAAGTATTCTTCAGGTTCCAAGTGCTTTTAACCACATGCATGTCCCTCTTAAAAAAAAAAGATCCTTGAAGGCTCTGGCTGAAGACTGCATTTATCATCCTCAGCACAGCACTGCTAAAATCCACAGGTTCTCCAGCTCTCATCTGTCATACGTGGGATCCAGCGGAAGCAGCCAGCTCAGTGATGCATGATTTGCATAAAACCTGTCACCCATCCAGCTAAACTTTCACATGTCAATGCAAGGCAACAAACCCCTTACTGTCCTGACCATGGGGATTTCCTAGAACACTAAATCCCTTGGGAATGCCCTTTCACCAGGGGCTCCATCACAGATGGCAGGCCTGGGCACTCTCACAGCTGGGACCCCCATTCACTGCCCCACGTCTGTCCTGGGTCCATACACTGCTATCCCAGTACACCCCAGTAGAAAGCCTTAGGGAAGGATTCTCAGGCTGGGGCTGCACAAATCCCATCCCACTCCTGGCAGTGCTCAAGGCCAGGTTGAATGGGGCTTGGAGCAACCGCTCCAGTAGAAGGTGTCCCTGCATGTGGCAGGGGGTGGATTTGGATGAGCTTCCAGTACAAACAATTCCATTATTCTATGCTTCTATTCGGGTGCCTTCCCCAGCTGCTGACTTGGGAGTGGTATGCTCTGCGTGGGCAGCCCTAGGTCCCCACGGTCAGGGATGCTCTTGGCCACAGGCAGGTGAAGAAGGAGCATCCAAGCAGCTGTGGTGCCCCTGGACCTTGGTACTGTGCTTCCCAATGCAGATTTTATCTTCCCTTCTGGCCGCCATCTCCAGTGTTATCAAACCACTTCTACTCCCACAAGTGTTGCACACAAATTGCCAGTGCTGAACATTTTAAACTGGATCTCACACTTCTCCATGAATTCTATTAACATTTCTGTGCTTCCTCCCTGGCAGGTGCTGAGGAGCTCGTGTGAAATCCCTGCGGAGGCAGCGGGGAACCAAAACAGGGAGTTGTGATAATTCGGTTGTAAACGTCTGCGCAGTGCACGTGGGCGCTGGACCCTCTCTTACACATACTTCAGACACACTAATGCAGCCCTGCAAACCCAGCATTTGCCTTAAACAGAGAAATAACCCTGCGGTGCTGCCAAAACCACCTGGTTCGTTATTAGCCTGTTAAACCTCCTCATGATTTCTCCACCTACTGACAACAGTTTATGAGATTATTATTGTCTTACCCAAAAGCTTTACAGCTTTTTTTAACCTTTTTTTTTCCACTAAGGCCTTAAAAACAGCTTTTTGTTCCGCTCAGGTCAAAAATAATTTGTAACTTAATCAGTTTTCCTAATCTGCACAACCAAATCTGCTGACAAAAGCATCACTCCTGCTTTGGAGAGTGCAGCAGGGAATGGTTATTTACCGGCTGCAGAGGCGCGCACAACACCCGCTGAACATAGCAAATGATAAAGCAGCAATGATTGAGCCATCCCATCTGCTGCCATTCAGGTATCGATAAGACTGTTATCACCCTTTGGGGACACTGATTCGTTGTGGTGTGGAGTAGGTATGAAAAAGCCATATTCTCAATGGAAGCTGTTGATGTGAATTCCCTCCGTGTTCCGTGTATTAAAGGAATTTCAACCCATCAGGAACTAATCACATTTCATTTTCTCCTGTTTTTTTTCCCCTCCTGGTCAACACACGCCAGCACAGCTGAGGTGTGTGATAATCAAAGCCTTCTTCACGGTTGAATAAATTTAATACTCTTGCTTCATCAGGGCAGTGTATTAAAAAGTCCCTCGACACATTTAGCTTGATTGTTTAAGGCATTACTCTAGAGCCATGGTATTACAGATTTCACATACAATATGGGGGGCCTTTGCTTTCATTTATCTGTAACATGACATAAGAAATTGGATTGAAATAAGTTTCTTGGAGAAAAAAAAAGGCCAATTGATAGAGTCATAATACAATCTCCACAACATAAGTAGAGAAATAAATGAACATTAATTTGGTATTTGTAATAGCAGCGAGGACAAATAACACAGGTATTTGGGGCTGTAAATAAATAATTCAACAATGTAATGTGATATGAAGAAGATATTTGTTTTCTAAACAAATGAGTTAAAAACAGTTCCACTGTGTTTGAGATGTTAACTTGCTTTGCTATGGCATAATTTGTTTATTAAAAATGCGGTTGCTGCTATGACCAGTGTGAGCTCAGTTTGCATCAGGCGTTTCTCCTGCTTTGGTTTGAGTTGTTTGCACCAGGCCTTTCTTCTCTGGTTTGTTAGGACATGGAATGTTCCTGTGGACTTGCCATAGAGGAGCCAGGACTGGGGCTGAGTGGAAGCTGGTGCTGATGTGCGGTGAGGATTCATCCCAACTCCAGAAGCTGGGTGCCACTGGCCAGAGGGAGGGATGCTCCTTTGTAGCTTCTAGCTAATAAACAGGTCTGTGGCATGTGGGATGCTAACGGGATACACTTGTACAGAGGCATTATCATGTCTTTACTATAGTTTTCTTTGATCTGTTTTCTCCAGTAACGTGGTCTGAGAGCACAGCTCATGGACTGGCACCAGGACATCACTTCTGCTTAGTGTCCAACAGCCAATTTACCCACCTTTGTGTGAGACAATATGAACAACTTTAGGCAAGAAATGTCAGACATTTGGTCCCTGCTGGGCACTGTTACATCTGAATTAGGAGACATGAAAGCAAACCGTGTTCGTTTTCTAGTTACAGGTTCTGCCTGTAACTGGAAAATGGGGTAAAATCACTTCAGCAGCTTTGGAGACTAAATCCAAGAGCCTAAAGCAAATGCCTGAGCCTGTGATGAATTAAAATGAAGCCTCCCTGTTAAAGGCCAGGTTGCAACTTATATGAAATTCAATTAAAGTTAAAATATCTATTTTCCAGGTCTTGCTAATACAGTTGATGGTAATGACCCTGCCTCAATAACGTCAAACCTGCTTTGGGATATATTCAAGGTGTAGATTTCCCTGTCATTAATACATCATTTTGTATTCCAATGCTCCACCAGATTTGCCTTGGTACACCTGTGACTGGAAATAAAAGGGCATAGCACTGAAATGTCTCTGAATATTAGTTTTCCAAGAGTAGATGCCCTCTGAGTCTGAGACAGAGGTTTGAAACCAGTGGTCTGCTCTTTATCAATGCTCCCAGCAGTCGGAGGGTATTCCAGTTCCCTGGAACAGATTGGGAGCCCTGGTAATAGACAAGCAGCAGATGCTTTTACCACATTAGACACCTCTAACACTACTATTTTCAGGTCACTCAGGCAGTGGTGAGGTTCAATGTCACAGAATCTCAGCCTGGTTTGTTTTGGAAGGGACCTTAAAGCTCTTCCAGCTCCAACCCCTGCCACGGGCAGGGACACCTTCCACTGGAGCAGCTTGCTCCAAGCCCCTGTGTCCAACCTGG